>WNYD01000223.1:0-41347 GCA_021396205.1 Sporothrix brunneoviolacea
CCCCGACGGGGCGCGCGCCCGCCTGGAGAAGGGGGAGACGGTGTTCTTCGACACGGCGGGCGAGCGCGCCCTCGTGGAGGCGGCGCTGCGCTCGAAGCGGGCCGAGAAGAAGCTGAAGGCGCTGGGCCTGCCGGCCGGCGCGAGCCTGATCGCGCCGGTCAGCGCGAGCGTCAAGGAGGCCATCCTGGAGACGGCGGTGCGCGGCCTGTACGACGGGCCCGGCGCCGCCGGCGCCGACCCGGAGCAGCGCGACACCGTGTTCGAGACGCTGCGCCGGTACCGGGCCCAGGGGTACACGTACAGCGCGGAGCACGGGCGCAGCTTCGACAAGAAGGTGCGGGAGCTGCTCCCGCAGGGCGGCAAAGCCGCCAAGGGCGGACGGCAGGCGAGAGCATAAAGTGGGAGGGGGGAGAGAGAAAGGGGAAATGAAAATAGAGGAGGTGGGACAGTCGTCGAGGAGAAGAGGATTGCCAAAATCTCCCAACGAAAAAAAACCATATTGTATATTTCCAAAAACCCATAATTCCACAAAATGATGCATCTCATGTACAATATAACAAAGTCGCTTTTTTTAATCTCCTTTTTCCCTCTTCGTCCAATTCGTTTTGGTATATTACACGGTCAAGTGCACGTAATGCAGAAAACACCACTTTTCTCTATCTGCGGTTCACCCGCTCCAGCTGCCGGAGCACCTCCTTCTCGGCCGCGTCGATCTTCGCCATGCGCTTCTCCTGCCCCTTGAGCAGGTCCCGGTCCAGCCGGTGCACGTCGTCCGGCTGCACCGCCTTGTCCTTCTTCCACGCCTGGTGCGCCTTCTTCCGCCGCTCCGTCGCCCGCCGGATCTGCGCCCGCCACGCGTTGGCCAGGTCGTGCACGCGGCGCGCGCGCTCGGCCGCCGCCTCCGCCGACGACCCGGCCTTCTCGTTGGCCCCGCCCAGCTTGATCAACAAGACGAGCTCGTCGTCCGGGTCCGGCTGCGGCTGCTGGCCCCGGAACAGCGGGTCCGCCTGCACGGCGCTGACGATGGCCTTGCGGCTGGCCGGGCTGTGCATGCGCAGCTCGACGACGCGGCCGCCGGAGCGCGGGATGATGAGGGCCAGCTGGCTCAGCGGGACGGTGGCGGCCGCCACGACGGCCGACGCCGCCGCCGCCGCCGCAGGGCTCTGGTGGCTGTGGCCGTGGGCCTGGGCGGGACCAGTGCTGTGGCCCTCGCCCTTCAGCGCCACCGGCGTCTGGCCGATGGCGTCGACGTCCACGGCGCCCTCGGCGTCGCCGCCGCCGCCGCCGCCGCCCAGCGCCCGCCGCAGCTCCTTGAACTTCTCCTCGTGGTGGGCCTCGCTGCGCTGCCAGCGCGACTCGACGTCGGCGAAGTCGAAGGGGTCGGCGGCGTCGGGCTGCGGGTGGCTGCCGCCGCCGCCGGGGCCGTCATCTTCGTCGGCGGCGGACGTGTCTTCTCTGCGGGACGATTTTGGGGAAGAGGAGGAGGACGAAGAAGATGAGGGAGCTGCTGCCGCGCCCTTCTTGTCCTTCTTGCCGCCGCCCTTTTTCGGCCGGACGGCGGTTTGGGAGAAGCAGCGCCGAGAGTATTGTGTGGCCCCCAGTCGAGAGAGAGAGCTCCTGCTGTGAAGTGCGGCAGCCGCAGCCGCTGTTCGCAGGACGGGGGACGTGCTCGTAGCCAGCAGAAGAGCACGCGACGTGGCGGTGATGGTGCTGTGTGTAGAGAAAACGACCGTTAGCGAAGCAGCTTCAGAGGGAGATACCCGAAGAAAGCCCCAATTGGCCGGTGTACAAGCACTCACCTCGCCGGACACCGCGCCAGGCATGCCGTGCCGCACTGGGCCCAACTCTGAGCCGCTGCTATGCTTCGCATGTTCGAAGATTGGGCTGGTTTTCTGGTGAACGGTATTTTGTTCCGTGACGCGGGTGGAAAAGTTGGATGCTGCGATTTTGCGGAGAGAAGTGGGACCTGCCTGTTGGCGGCTGCTCCGTAAGTGGTGCCCATTGCAAGGGAGCGGCGCTTCATAAACTACGGCAGCCAAAATTTTAACCGGTGTATCGATCGTGTGGCCTAGTGGTTAGGGCATGTCCTTTACAGTTTCTCGCGCTGATCGGATGGGATCGCAGGTTCGACCCCTGCCACGATCACTTACAACTTCTTTTTTTTGCATTTTGGCATTTATTTTTGGAACTTCTTTTCTTCTATTTCTTGCTGTTCTTTTTGTTCTCGTCGTGGTCTATCTATGGAGTGTATATTTTTTTATTTATTAATCCTGCCTTTTCACATGCCACCAAAATCATGCCAAACTCCAAGTCTCCATGCCCATGCCAACCACCATGGCAGATGCCCCTTTTCCCCCGCCGATATTCTCTAGATCGCCGGGGTCCGCTACGGCGCTATACTGGTCGTCCAAGAGCTGTACGGAGACAGTTCCTATATCGGAGGCCAAGACTCTCCAGGCTTTGATTCTCTGGTCGTTGCTGCAGGAGACGGCCGTGAAACCGCCGCTGCTCGCCTCATCTGCCTCGCCTTCCAGAATTCGAACACCCGTGATAGCCGCGGCATGGGCACCGGACACGCGGAATGTTTTGCCAAACGCATACTCGCGCTGCTGGTCTTTGCTCACAGACCAGGTGAGGCTAGTCACTGCAATGGCGCTGTCGTCGCCTCCAGTAAAGACTGCCGCCGATGAAGATCCCTGGCCCTGTTCCGCCGTAGAAGAGAACTGCGTGAGGTCGAGGCCCTTGACCGCATTCCGATGTGCTCGAGTGGCACACAGAAGAGAATAGTCGCTGTGCTTTGAGCGCCCCTGCCCCTCGCGAGAGCCGGGACTGGCTTTCCACACGGACAGGTGTCCATCGGCGAATGCCGCCAGAATCACCAGCTCCTGTCCGAGCCGCAGCTGCAGATGGCGCAGCTGGGTCGGGCAGGCGCCAGTGTAGTGTCCCTGAGACAGCAGCTGCCATCTACCCGGCCTTTCATAGTGGTATGTCTTGAGGACTGAGTTCGACAGCCCGACAGAGATGAACATGGCGCTTGGGTCGTCCGGGTCCGCAGTGGCATCGAGCCCAATGATGCGCAAGACCTTGTCGCTGGTGCTATCCGGATACGCCGATTCGCAGAGCACGGCGAGGCCATCATATGCGGAGGCCCGGATGGTCGTGATTCGCCACAGGAATAGCTCCTCAGACCCGGCTGCGCTGATAAGGCAGTCATCGCCGAGCCAGACGAGGCTGTGCAGTCCCGTGTTGTGCAGCTTCAGGACGGAGAGACATCGTCTCTCTGGCCCCTCGGCGTCATCTGCTGTCGCCGTACTGGGATTGCTCCAGATGCGGACGACGGTGTCTTCACCTCCTGTGGCGATGTAGGTGCCGTTTGCGCTGGCGCTGACGGCTCTGATCTCGCGGCCGTGGCCGCCCGTCTTCAGAGGCGACGTGGTGCAGGCATCCTGGGCAAAGACGTGCAGCCCAGAGTGGCGCGTAAAGGCAAACCGAATTCTGCCCGGGTTGGCCGTCTTCGGGCTGCGGCTGTCGCCATCGCTGCCTCCGCAAAATAGGTATGTGTGTGCCCGGTGGGTGCCACCGCAATCGACGGTCGCGAGCTCTTGTTGTCGTGTCTCGTTCCAGACGACAAAGTTGGTGCTTTGGAAACCGCAGATCACAAGCTCAGGCGGCCCGTCCTTCGTTTCGCTAGCAACAAACCAGGCATCCCGGACAATGGGACCAAAGGGCGTTGCCGTCTCGTGCTGAAGGCGAATCATGAGAGAGTCGGCTTCTTCGATGGTGTAAATGCGGTAAGTGCCGTCGCGGGCTGTCACGACAAAAGAAGGGGAAGATAGGGGTGGGTGGCCTGGGCGAGGCGGCAGTGGGACAATCGAGAGGATGGCGTCTCGCGTGCGAGTTTGTAGCTGGGTTTCCAAGACATATGTTGCTGCTGTTGCATCGCCACCGACAACCGGGCTGTAGAGGCAGAGGTGCCCGTTCCGAGATCCAAGAACGATGTATTCGAGGCATCTGCTCGCGGCCGTTATGGTCATAGATGCGGGCGACGTCGGTGCTTTCTTCGGCAACTTCAGTGTTCGGGCCTGCTCTAGCAGGAGAGTGCCGCTCGCAACATCCACGTCCAGATCCAGGAGAGCAGCCTCGTCCCGAAACAGGGTTGCGGCAATAATTTGGAGATGCAGGACACTGTGGTCCGGCACCTTTCCGGCGGGCATGTAGTCCGCCGCATGTGGGAGGAAGAAAATCTCGTCCACCTTTCCTGGAAGTTTGGCCGCAAGTTCTTGTAGCCCGCCAGCTGCAGAGAACATGAGCAGCTGGCCAGTTGCATTTCCAATCAGCGCCAGTCCTTCGACGCCCGGTACCGTAGCTACTCCACCGCCTCCGCCTCCGCGTGGGCTGCGCACGACATTGTAGTCTTGCAGCGACGACACTATTGCGTCCGAGACGGACGGCAGCTCTGCCCATTCTAGAGAGGCTGTGCCGCCGCTCGTCTGCCGGAAGTCGCCGAGCAGAAGCCTCCCGTGGGTTGTGGCCGCCAGCAGCTGGTTGTCCGACAGGAAGGCGTAGCTATTAAAGACCTCCTCGCGGAACTTCTTTTGGCTGCCTTTCTTTGCTCTGTGAGCACCTTCGTCGTCCGGCTGGGATGTAATGACTTCAGCCTCTTCAACTTCCTTGACGCTCTGGCTTTCTTTGGCCTTCCTTGGAACCGTCGAAGAAACGACAGTTGCTGGTAGCCGCGGAGGGTACACTTCCTCAAAGCCAGAAGCCTGCTGACGGCCCTGCTTGCCTTCAAACAGGCAGATCTTCCCATCGCAGCCACCAGTAGCAACAAGAGGGCCTCGTAGAGATGACTTTCCGCCTATTGTCCTCGGAGGAGAGATAGTGGCAGACCAAATGTTCTTGCCTGCATGGGACGAGAGCGTACGAAGATGAACGAGCTTTCCGGACAGGTCGGGCGGGGAATGAGACGACGGCTCGCGCTGGGCTTGGCCGAGACTCAGCTCGAGCCGCCATTCTTGCGCCGCAGCATCCTCGCCAAACGAATAGAGATATATTCCGCCCGATCCTGTCGGTGCCGTCGAAAACGCGCCGAAGCGCACATGCCAGATGCGCGAGGCGTGCGCCATCACGACAGCCAGCGCCGCCGACGACGGCAGGTCGGTGCTCTGCAGGTATTTCTCGCTCGCCCCGGCCTGGACCCTCGCGTCCGCAGCCTCGTCGCCCCTCTGGGCCAGACCCTCGAAGGTGTTTTGGAAGCCAGTTTCGCGTGCCTCGTTCGTAGCATTCGCAAGGCGCTTCGCAGCATCGGCATCTGACGGCGCAGTGCCTCTCTCACTGCCACTGCTGCTTCCGGACAGATACAGCGGCCATATGCGAATTGTGCGGTCGTCGCTGCAGGTAGCCAGCAGCCGGATTTTTCTTTGCGAAAGTGCCGCATCGCCGCCGAGCAGCGCGCCCAAGTCCAGCTCCGGCGACAAGGCGACATCGAAGATCGAGCCTTCGTGGCCTTCAAAGACCTGGAGGACCTCGATTTCGGAATTTGCGCTGCTGCCGCCGTCACTGCTTGGGGACGTCGCAGGGCCGCTTGCAGCCGGCAGCGCGCACGTCCACACCACGATCTCGCCAAAGACGGTGCCCGCGGCGACCAGCAGGCGGCTGTTGTCGCTTCTGGCCCAGGCCAGCTGGGCCGAGTACAGCACGGGCCGGGATGGCGAGATGGGCGGTCCGAGCAGGGCCAGGGACGATGAGGGGGGTGGCGAGGAGCCGTCGAGGTCCGCTGCGCCCGCTGCGTCCACGCGGAGCGGGATGACCTCGTTGTGCGCCGTGACCAGCGCGCCGACGCCGCCGCTCTCTCCGCCGCGCGGCAGGAGGCCGTCGTAGATCCAGTCGGGCGCGACGATCTCGTCCACTGCGGGCGGCGAAGATGGCCGGCCTCCTCCCTCCGCATCGCCCGCCGACGCGGCGAGCATCTGGGCAATGTGGTCCCGGGTCACCAGCGCCACCGATCGCCCGCCCCAGACGAGGATGTCCTCGTCGCTGCCGGCATCGTCCCCGTCCCTGTCGCCGCCGCCCACCCGGCATCCTTGGATGGCCTGCTCGGCAAAGACGCGGAGGCGGCCATAGCAGCGCCGCTCCGAAAATGAGCTCGGAGGAGCTGCTGCTGCTCCGCCTGCAGCCTCATCGGCGTTGTCTTCCCCGGCCCCATAAACCGCCAGCCAGCCGTCCTCGCCGGCGAGCACAAGCAGGGGTGGTGCTTCTGTTGCTGCCGCTGCTGCTGCTCCCGCACGCTCTGCAGCCCTTGTCTCGCGGTACCGGTAAAAGGCCAACGCCGTTACAGGACAAAGAACCGGCGAGGCCGTCCGCTGAAGCCGGCGAGGCGTGGACCGCGGGTCTGCCGCCAGGCTCTGATGGGCCACGGGGCCCAGGACGGCAGCAGCCATATAAAAAAAAATTGTGCGGGGAGGAAAGGAGCGAACGGGCTGTTCCCTTTTTCTTTGCCCCTGTCCGTCTGCTTCGATATCTGGGGCTTCAAATTTCCATTTTGAAAAGGGAAGGTGTGACGAGAAGTGCAGAAAAAGAAAAAGGCGTTTGCGCTTGAGACAAGTCCTTTTTTGTTGTTTGGTGCCGCTGGCTTCTTTTTTTTACTGTTTTTTTTCTCACAAGGCTTAGTTAGTTAGGCCTTACCACCGGATTTTTAGTTTCGCATCACAAAAACTAGGCCCTCATATTTTACAATTTACGATTCTCCTTCATGTCACAGCTCACAGATTTCGTCACCAAATAGGTTTTCTTGTCCTTCTGTTTGTTGTATTTTCATTTGAAAATTGAACATGAATTTTCATTGAGTGTGGGGAGTTGAGTATGCCAGATGTATGGGGTCACGTGCTATAATAATAATTTAAAACTCACATAGGACGGGAAAGACAAACAAACAACAACAACAGCATAATTGATTTCAAAGGATGCGGCACATCAAACATCAATGTAAACAAATAAATTTCATTCTATACACAAAATATCTCGCCCCCCTTTCAAGCCACCGTCTCCTCCCCAAATCAGGGTATACAGAGAATAAAAGAAGTTGGCAATAAAAGAAGTTGGCAGTCGTTTGATTCCCAATCGCGGCCCTCTTTTTGTCGTTACGTGGACGAGAAACTATCCCGCTTTTATGAAAAAGTAGGTGAACAAGAAACATGAATGAGAAAGAAAAAATCCCCTTTCCAGCCCTTGAGAAAAATGAAAAACAAATCTTTCGGAGAATGGACAAAGCTTTCCACAGAAACGCCGGTAATGCAGTGATCGAAGAGGCTACCAGTGCAAAAATAAATGGTAGAGAGAGAAAACAAATGGAGGTGGAGGTATGCGTTTTCGCTGCCTTATTAGGCCATTCAGATCGGAAGAAGATGCATAAACGGTTGAAAAAGACACACTGTCCCAGGCTGGATGCTTAGACACGCGAGTGCGAGTACGGCTCGTAGGCCAGATCGGACCGGCCGCCCTGCCGCGGGGCGCCGTACTGTGGCGCATAGGCGTTGGCGTTGTTGTAGTAGCCGCCGTTCTGGTTGGGGTCGTTGAGCGGCTGGTACGAGCCGACAGGCACGGACTTGTCGTCCAGGTGGCGGGCGGGACCCGGGCCAGAGCGGTCGCGACGGCTCTCGGGGCTGCAGCAGCAGATGGTGAACATCCAGAAGAAGGAGGCTGCGATGGCGGCGGCGGCGGAAATCCAGACGGCGACCAAAAAGCCGGTGTCGATCTTGGCGGTGACACCGTACTCCTTGGCGGCCGTCTTGATAGCGGCAACAACGATGACAGACAGGGCCGTGGCCATACCCGCAGCAGCAATGACGGCAACGACCGTGATGCTGGCAATGACAAAGGTCAGGCACGAGATGCCGCGGCTGCAGCTGGTGAAGAGACCGAAGATGATCTCGAGGGCCAGGGCGCCAAAAGCGATGATGAACACAACTTGGGTCCACTTGGCGAGGGTGCTGAAGGCCTTGATGGCGTCGGTGATGTCCGTGGGAATGGTCAGGTTGACGCCCGTGGAGCTGATCAGCGACTTGAACGAGTTCTCAGACGTGTTGAGCGTCTTGGCGGCCCAGTTGAACTCGGGCTTGGAGCAGACGCGGGTGCCGTTCTGCTCGGTGACGCAGTAGTTCCACAGGGCAATGTCGTAGAGCTTGCCGAGGTTGAGGTCGGCGGCGGTGATGTTGGTGGACGACGAAGTGGTAGTCGTCTCCTTCTCGCTGGTGGTGCTGCTGACCGTGGCGGTGGCGCTGCTGGCACTCGCGGTGGAGGTGCTCAGCAGGCTGGAGTCGTGGAAGGCGACATCGGCACGGACGACGTTGGCGTCATGGAAGCCGACGTCAGGCGAGCGAGCGACCAGCTCGGCGCGGCCGCTGAGGATGGACACAGCGTCGGACGGGCTGACGGAGAGGCCGGTCGTGTTCACCTCGAAGATGTACAAGTTCTTGTCGGCGACGCCGGCGAGGGTGGCCACGAGCAGGGCTACAATGCTGACGACGGCCAGCAGAAATGGCAGGGCCACGCAGACGACACGACCGCAGCTAACCATCTTGGCGGATGAGGAGGGGGACGACGAGGACGGTCGATTGGTCAAGGGGAGAGCCCGGGAAGAAGCGGCCGCGGCGGTCTTGAGCGGGAGCGGCGGCAAGGGCGGACTAAAGGCGCGCGCGAGAGAGGCGAACCTGGAGGAGTAGGGCGGCGGAGATGTCGACCGGACGTTGCTGTTGTTGCTGTTGTTTTTGTTGCTGCTGAGCAGAGGCAGCGAGGGTGGGGAGAGAGGAGGTCTCCGGTAGTGGTGGACGCTGTAATGCGCGGGCTTGGGAGGAGCCGGCGGCGGGAACGATTCGAGCGGGTTGGAGCGGCTGCTGCTGGAGTTGGCGACGGTAGACTGAGGACGGAGTCGAGATCGCGGCGGAAGAAGAGGAGGAAGAGACGAGGGAGGCGACGAGGGAGGCGAGAGGAGAGACGAGTCGGAGTGGGAGTGGGAGTGCGACGAGAGATGGGAAGAGTCAGAAGAGGCGTCGGAATGATTGGACACCTGGCGGATGACAGGGCTGACGGAAACGAAAGTAGGTGAAGAAGCTGGAATACGGGGAGCAAACGCAGGCGAGGGACGAGAACGTCGAGGGGGGGGATGCACATAAATATGGGAAGAGCGAGAAGAGGCAGGCGGCGCCGCAGCAGCAGCAGGAGCAGGCCTGGAAAATGTGGCGGCCTTGGACCGCGCCAGCAGCAGGGAATCGGCCTTGTCGAGGAAAGCGGACCTGGGTCGCTGGTGGTGGTGGTGCTGGTGCGGATGCTGGTGTTGGTGCTGGCTTGGCAGGCCCTGCACAGCAGTGGCGTGGCGCAGGGCGAGGTCGCCCGTTGGTGGATCTGCGAAGGAGCGATGGCCGGACATGGTCTAGCGCGCGTTCTGCTCAGCCCCGGCGGGCTGGTGGGGGAGGAGGGATGCGTGGTGCAGTTGCGCGGTGGGTAGGGGGCCGGCGACGGGTGTTTCAGGGGTCTTGCCTATGCGGGAGTTGTGCAGTGCGAGCCGCAGGCAATTTCGAATTTTCAATTTGGCAGGAGCGTGTGTGAGGGACAGAGCATCTTTCCCGAATGGGCGAGAAAGGGCAAAGAGACGAAGGACGACACACATTTGTACTCCAGCAGCATCGCGATGGTAAACAGACTGCGGACGCTTTTGATGCTGTCGATGCTGTCGACATTCGGCTCTGTTGACAATTCTGAGCTTCTGCTACGGCCGTTGCACCGGCAGCCGGGCGTCGCCAGGGCATCAGGCCGCACGCGAACCTGGGCGAATTTGGAGCATCATGCGCTGTAATTGCGCGGACTAGCGGCGCACAACAGGCATTCGGCGGACGGCGGCGTCGCACAACGGCCCAGAGCCAACAGCCAGGCACGCACAGGGTTGAAGGCTGCCAACTTGCCAGGCACTAGCAGGGCCAGCTGCTAGCGGTGCGGCGTACGACCACGCGTACGGAGCATGTTTGGCCTAGCGAGATCGCCCAACAGTCCGCGTGTTTCGCTCCTCGCGCAGGCTTTGTTTTCGCCTTTCTTCGCGCACCCTGCTTAGTGAGCTACGGAGCATGTATCTTATTCCAGATTAAGATACGACGTAATACGCAGCCATGGGCCCCCAGCTCCGTAATTCCGTTTCTTACGAGAGCAGAGCGAGTGCGATCGCCAGCCTGCATCCGGCCTGGTGGGCAGCAGCGTGCTGACAGCACGAAGGATTCTGGAGCGGTTTCAAACGGCGCACTTCATGCTGATTGCAGGATGAACGGTGTGGGTTTTGCGCGCTGGCGCTCTCTGAAGGATCTGGCAGCAATACCACAGTGAGAGTCCTCGACGAGACCAATCTCGGTTGTCAGGCCTTCTGTTCCTTTCCCCTTCTCTCGTCGCTGGGCTGAGCCGCGAGACAACTGCGACGGCGAGCATGGGCATCTCGTTTTGCCGGCGAGCATCTTGTTTCTTGGCGTGCCCGGCTCTTCTCCGCTGTTCCCATCAGCCGTCATCGGCTCTCATCGTTTCCCGTATTCCAGTGTTGTTGCTGCTTTCTGCCTGGTTTCTTGTGTCCCTCTTGCGTCACCCCTGACGACACCAGATGCAGCCGTTGCCACCACCACCACGGGATTCTCCAAAGCAGGGTGCGCATCTTTCTTGTCCGAGTAGAAAAACGAGCAAGCCGAGAGATGGTGTGCCCGAGTCGCACGCAGCTTTGCCAGCAGAGCAGCAAAACTAAGCAGGGAAACAATACGACGCACACGAAATAGAGAACCTGCTCGTCTAGCGTCTGCCGAGGCGACACGTAAGATCCTTCTTTCGCTGGGGACCAGGATGGTGTTTAAAGTTGGATGTTCCCTGCTTCCAGTCCCCTGACCGGGGGGGACGAGCTGCGCGTCGTATTTTTGTGGCCCGGTGTTGGCCCATGGGCCACAGCCTCTCCTCGCCCGCGGAGCACGACAAGAAGAGTGGCGGGCTGGTGCCATGCGTCGCGGTGGCTGGGTTTTGCTGGCGTTGGCGTCGTTCTTTGGGCTTTCTTTTTAGCGGGTCTGCTGCTCCTAATTTTAGAATACTTAGGGGCGACGGTGAGCCTCCTCCACTTTCTAGGAAAGCCGTCCGTCGCCTCCTGCGTTCGCCTTTTCGGGTTGCTCTGCGAGATCGCCCACGATTCGACGATGCGGCAAAATGCAGGGCGTCGCTCCCCCCCCATCGCGCACCAAATGCATGAGTGTATTTCGGGCAAGGCGGATTTTTGGCTTTTTGACTTTTTGGCTTCTGGGTCTCTGGGTCTCGGACCTTTGGGTCTTGGGCCTATGGGCCGTGGGCCCTTCGGCCATTTTCCCACGTCTTCTCCAGCTTTCCCCTTTTCGCTCGCCTCCTACAGCGTGGTCCTGACAAGAATAGCACCGTCGCAAGGAAAACGTTAGGGTGATCGCATCTCTCCATATATAAGGCAGTGCAAACCGTCCGTGCTGGGCCCTGCTCAGTGTCGTCGTCCTCCAGCATGATGCTCCGCGCGTTCACGGCGTGGCAGAGCTTCTCCGCGTGAACTGTATTCCGTGCTATTCTGGCATGTGGGTGCTCCCATGCCCTGCCTGCACATGCTTCTCTGCGTACGTCGTATACCTTTGTCCACATGCTGCCCAACGCCTCCGCGATGTGTTCCCGTTGCACAGCAGCCTTGGCAAAAGACGCCTGGCTGGCCAGCCCTATATTGTGTCTAGCCTTCTCTGTCTCTCCGTCTCCCCGTCTGCCCGTCTGCCCGTCTCCTGTCTCCCCGTCTGTGTGCCGTTGTGTCCTGACGTGCATTATCGTGCTCTGCCTTGGCGCGCCGTTCTCCGTTGCCATTGCTTCTTGGCATGGTGACGTGTGGAGGGCAGAACGTGGAGCGCACGGAGCAGATGGCCAGGTGCTGCGTCAGACATGCTTATCTTCGATTGTCGCTGTCGTCGCTGCGCCTGTCGTTTTGGCTTGGCTTTATGTCGTGATCGTGCTCGTGAGAGAGCGTGTCCAGACTTGTCCGCGGGCAGATGCCGTTCGTCGTAAAATACTGTAAGAGACGAACAACAGACCAGCAGGAAACAGTATCCACGACGATGGGCGCTTCAAACCAGACACGACGCCACAACGCGGCGAGGCATCTGGTCGGTTTCTCTCGTGGCTGAGCAACGCCGCACGGAATGCTTCCTTGGGGTGCAGGTCGCACGCAGCACTACTTCGTATACTCCGCGCCATTCGCCCTTTCCCGGCCAATGCATCCCACGCTGCCTGCTGCCTCTGACTGGCTGTCGGGCCTGGCTGGCCGACGCGGGACATGTACGATATCTTTATTATCTTATTACTCGGTGGGTTCTGGGCGCCTTCCCGAGCTGATTGTAATTTGGTCTCTGCTGCTGCCGCGCTCCTGCCCGCAGGCTGTTTAAGATTACTACGACGTACGAGCAATCTGTATGCTATTTCCTTTTCCTGGGGAAGAGAAGAAACAGAAAGGCAGGCGCGACCGTCGTCCAGCCGTCTTGTCGGTGAGGGGAACAGAGCACGTGCGACCCTGCTGCCCAATGGAACACGGCGCCCCCATCGTGGCTGCCCTGTCTGTGCCAAACTGCCAAACTCTGCCTCTCACGGGATCAGCTTTGCTGCGAGCTGGGGACCCAAGCCTGGTCCTGTCCTGTCGCCGTCTGCGGTGCTGCCCCCCATCTTCGTCTCTTGCATCTGCAGTCTTTCCAGTCCTTCCAGTCCGTCCAGTCGTCTATTCCGTCCTGCATCCCACGTCTGCCGCCCCAATCCCATCACGCCAGCAGCCTTGCAACGGCCGCGGTGATTCGCGGACGGCCGATCTCATTGGACTGCGAACCGCACACACGCTGCACTCCGCCTCTTTGGATTCTCCGTGCAGCTGCAACGCAACGACGGCCGCATTTCTGCCCTTCTGCCTTTCTGCATTTCTGCATGTCCGCATTTCTCGCATTTCTCCCCTTCTGTCTCTCTGGCGTCGTTCTCGCTCTCTCGGTGTCGAATCTGGCCATCCATCCATCTAGCTCCCGCCCGTCGCCTCTCCGCGTCCCCCGCTCAGACGACCCCCATCGCCTCGCTGTCTCCTCCCTAATGCGCTGTCTGCGAGCTCTTAATGACGCAGTGCCCATATCGCCTCTCCCCCACCGCCTCTAGCTCCCTGGCTATCTATCTCCTATCAATCAACAGGCCTGCGGCCGAGTCGTTCTCGACCAGTCTCTGATCGCCGCCCGCTTCTCCAGCTTTGCTCCGTCGCCCTGTCTCGTCCACTCACGCGCCGCTGTGCCTCTGTCGACCTCGCCCATTAGCCTTGTCGCCCCCCTCTAACCGCTCTTGTTGTTCGTCCTCCCTGGCTTCCTAGGCTGCTCTGCCCTGTTTGCTGTCCATTCTCGCATTCTCCCATTCTTCCATTTCTATTCTTCCTTGCCTGTCTCTCCAGTCGATCCCGCTCTTCTTCCCCGTCTCGACACACCCTTGGACACCCCGACCGCATCGTCTGCAGATCCCAGACCGCCGCCCGCCCCGACCTTCTCACGCCCGCCCGCCGACTCTGCCCTCGTCCGGCCCGCCTCCGACTTCACCAGCTGCAGCACACTAGAGACCACCCGCAGTGCCAAGCCACGGCCTCGCAGCCAAGTACCAGAGAGCGAGACTCGCCTGTCTGCCACACACGATTGGGAATCAACACAGGCACGCATCGTGCGGCCCGACCGCCCCTCACGTCTCGATAGACCCCCCTCCAGCTCCCCGCCAAAGGAAGCGAACGAGGAAGCTTGACAGAAAGCGAAGGAACAGACGCAGAGAACGTCCCCAGAACGTCCTCAGAACGCCCTCGGAGCGCCCAGGATCGAAAAGGAACGCGGCCCTGCTTGCCAAGATCGCGCCGAGCCCTCCTCTTCCGACGGTGTGGCTACCCGCCTCCAACGACGCTATCACTCAGGTTGGTACCGCCCTCCTCCTTTGTCGCTGCACCGTTGCGCGAGGCCGTTCGTTCTTTTATCTCTTGTGAATTCCTCGCTTCTCCTCTTTTTCTCCTCTCTTTGGCCTCTCTTCCTCATTCTCCTCCCTTCCACGCCTCTCCCACCCCCGTTCCACCGCATCCCTCTTCCTTTGCCATTCATCGCTTCCGGCTTCCTACTAGTCCGTACATCGACTACTTCTGTTGTCTCTACGGCTCCTAGTTCTCCTGCTACCTCTTCTTTTTCTGCGCGCCATTGCGCTCCTGTCGCATTCGCCCAGACAGCATCTTCGTCTGCGCGTAGCCTCCTACACAGCCCATCCCGTTTTTCGGCCCCTGTTCTCTCTTGCCATCATCGCTCGGGCCGTGTCGGCCGGCCACTGCTGAAGACCGAAACCTCCGATGCCGACGACGTACTCGTAGCGCACAAACTCCCTAGTCCCGCTTTTCCTCTGCGCTACTCGTGCTGCGTCTCGTCGTTCGCCTGTCGGAGCTCCCCCGTCACTGCATGTGCCCGAGACTGCGTCAGTAGGAAAACTCCGTCACCAGTTGCCTCACATCCCCCCCTTGCTGCCTGCCCCTTTGCGTCCAAGTCTAGGCTCTTGTCGCGTTTTCAACTCCGTGCCCAAAGCCTTTTGTATAATTCTCCGTCTGACGCTGAGCCTTATCCCCCCCTCCGTTAACGCCCCTCGGCGCCGCTCCCCTCTAAAATCCGACTACTCGGTGGCAAACTAGGCCTTTGCTGACATACAGAAGAACAACTCGACGACCTCTGGATCCCGCTGGATCTCACATTCCACCCCTCGCATCCAACGCTTTCGCGAACATCTTACCAATCGCGTCCTTCACGTTCATCGACGACGACGCATCACGACCCGACGCTCCCTTCTTTCCACGGCGCACAGAAGCTCTGAGTCACACCATACCGACCCAGGTCTTCCTTTCCGCGGCAGAGGACAACTAGCGAAAGAGCTGCGCAGCCTCAGCCTCAGCCGCACCCACAAGCACGCCCGGGTTAATCTGGTCTTTTGTGTCTTCCCCTCTGGCTCCAACCTGCTCCCAGGACACGGAACCCGACGCTCGTTCTCGTCTTCGCTGTCTCAAGCGATAGATGCCCCTCTCCGGCCGCCAGTCTAGTTGATTCTTCTTTCAATCTTCCACCACGGAATCCTTATCGTCACGCCGTTTCTCTGCCGCAGCCCGCCTCCTTGCGCTGGCTCTCGCCCACATATTCCATCCTCCCTAGAATCGACCTTTGCACAGCGGAAAGAGAGCTGGAAGAACCTGGACGTTGACCCGGTTGCCCCTCCCTTCTGCTCTCTCTCCATTTTCTCGATTTATACCGGCGCATATCTCTTCCCGCCTTATTCCGCAGCAAGACTAGAGCAGGTGTTTCACGACCTGGTCCTCCCACCGCTCCTCCGCCTCCCCTCCGCCTCCCCTCCCCCCCGGCAAAATGGGAAATCAGGGTTCCAAGGAAGGCGGCGCGGCGTCATCTAAGTCGTCTGGACCCGACGGCCTGCAGTCATACCCCTCCTTCAGCCGTTCCGATACGAAAGAGTCGTCTCGATCTTTCCGGTCGCTGCGGTCCAAGATCCCGGGCAACGGGAAGAACGACAGCCCTCGCTCGTCGGCCATTCTCGCCAACGGCGACCCGTCCAGCGAGAGATCCGATGCAAGCTCTGTGAAATCTGGCCGGGCCAACCGGGCTTCACTACCTCCACTAGCACGTCTGAATCGTAGCGACTCAGCCTCGTCGCCAACATCAGTAGCGTCGTCCGCCGACTCGCATGTGAAGCCCTCCTCGTCTTTTAACGATCTCCAGCCGCCGCCATCGCCCATTCAGTCTGCGTCCATGAAAGCGGGAAAACACAATGTCAGCGCCGCTCAAGCCAATGGTGAGGTCGACCATGTCTCCGAATCGCCACCTTCTAACGCTGCCCCCGACCCGAGTGCGCAGCTTATGCAGCCGGGGCAGTCAATTCTCGTTCGACGTGATAGTGTCGCCAGTTCGGTCGCGCCAGCTAGCACACTTGCGGCAGGCAGCCCAGGGACGGAGGAAGCCGGTGTTGCCATGAGCGAGATCAAAGACATGGACGTGGACGACTACATCAAACGCCTGCTGGACGCTGCCTACACTGGCAAGGTCACTAAGAGTGTGTGCTTGAAAAATGCAGAGATTGTGGCAATTTGCCATCGTGCCCGCGAATGCTTCTTGTCTCAGCCAACTCTTCTTGAGCTAGATGCACCTGTCAAGATTGTTGGTGATGTCCATGGCCAGTACACCGACCTCATCCGGATGTTTGAGATGTGTGGCTTCCCTCCATCGTCAAACTTCCTCTTTCTCGGGGATTACGTTGATCGCGGAAAGCAGTCTCTCGAGACCATCCTGCTTCTTTTGTGCTACAAGTTGAAGTTCCCCGAGAACTTCTTCCTGCTGCGAGGCAACCACGAATGCGCCAATGTGACCCGCGTCTACGGTTTCTACGACGAGTGCAAGCGCCGGTGCAATGTCAAGATCTGGAAGACTTTCGTCGATACTTTCAACACATTGCCCGTGGCCGCTATTGTCGCTGGCAAGATTTTCTGCGTGCATGGGGGTCTTTCGCCGGCGCTGGACCACATGGATGACATCCGCAATATCGCCCGCCCTACGGATGTCCCGGACTACGGCCTTCTAAACGACCTCCTGTGGTCTGACCCGGCCGATATGGACCAAGAGTGGGACTCAAACGAACGAGGCGTCAGCTATTGCTTCAACAAAAAGGTCATTATGGATTTCTTAGTTAAGCACGACTTTGACTTGGTCTGTCGAGCCCACATGGTTGTTGAGGACGGATACGAGTTTTTCAACGACCGCGTATTGGTTACCGTCTTCAGCGCACCGAATGTACGTTATCTATCAGCTTACCCTCCCTTTTTTTGTGCCCACGTCAGCCTCTCCTCGTACTAGAAGATACTAACACAAAATAGTATTGCGGCGAGTTCGACAACTGGGGCGCCGTCATGTCGGTTTCCTCGGAGCTACTGTGTAGCTTTGAACTTCTCAAACCGCTTGACTCTAACGGACTCAAAAACCATATCAAGAAACAACGAAACAGCCGCAAGAACTTCATCAACTCTCCGGTAAGTAAAACTTGTATTCATTCATTATGGTTTTGTTGCTGCTTTCTATGCAGATTGCTAACCTACTGCCACTAGCCTGCCAATGTGTACCCTCAGAGTGTATAGTCGCGAAGCACGAATGCGCACCCAAGGTGAAGAGGTTACACAATGTGTGTCTATCAGCTGCAGCATGTGTGGCTATCCACGTGAAAGAGATGGTGAACTTGGTCGTCACTCCAACCTCTACCCAGTTCGATAACAAGATCGCACACGTCGCCTTAATTTGCATCAATAGGCGGCAGTCTGCCATACGATGCTCCCCAGATGCACAAGCTACTCAAGTTCTGCACACGAGAGTGTGAAGCCGTGCAACAGCCTCAGGTATACCGACGGAGTTGGCACAACAAAGAATACGAGAGCCTACTCGGAGACATCGAGAAAGACTGAAAGGGCGGGGCTCTCTTAAGGACACCATGATTTAGATCGGCACCTCCCGATTTTTCAAGAAAGCCCTAACCTATCGGAGAGTCAGCTTCTACATGAGGCCCAACGTCTCATATTCCAGAGTCCAGAAAAGTTCACTTATTCGGATTGATGCACACCGAATATCAAAAGAAACAAGACAAGACCCAAACGAGCCGTACCAGCATGATGACAAAAAAAAATGCGGTCTCTGTGAATTGGACCCACGTCTGCAAATACAAGCACTGGAGTTTGTGCACTTCTGAGTGCTGCGGTCATTGGAAAACACGATCGTATACCGACACCGCCCCCGAGCGCCGAGGTCTACGCATTTTTTTCTTGCTTTTCCAATACAAGCATCCAAACGTTGGCCCGTCTTTCGATGAGAGGAGAAGAAAACAGCTGAAAGTCGTTTTTTTGTCCTTCCCGCCAAAAGACATGTCTTACCTCTTTTAGCGAGTACATCTTACCACGAAACTAAAAGAGAGCGGGGGGAACTCTTTGCATTGGCTTCTTTTGTAGGAGTAGTGTATGGCATTTTTTCTTGTACTCTCTCTTTTTTTTTTGCTTCATACACACGATTTTGCGCGTTTCGTTTTGATGTTTATTACGGGCCTGCCTCGGGTTGTTTTTTTTGCTGGGTTGTTCTTTCATTTGCCTATACACATCTTTGCAGTATCTATCTTGTACGATTTCTTTTTATTTCATTGACATCAGATAGTCGGGGGGAGCGAGACGCGGGTGTAGAGAAGGGGCTTTTTTTTATGTCTTTTTCGTTTTGTCTCTCTTCTGACAATAACCAGGCGAAGCGAAGACTGTTTTGCTGTTTTCGTTTGAATTTGTTCTCGTTTTTTTTCCTCCCTTTTTTTTGGTGTGCTGCCCCCATACACGGGGAGACAAAGGGGACTGTGGTGACCAAAACAAACACCAAAAAAAAAAAAATTTATCATGGGGAAAAACAAGATAGGCATAGCCGCTAGGCTGGGCGCATGAGAAATATCAATTTTTTTACTGTCTATTTTTTGCTTTTAGTTATCTTATTTCGGAATTTTCAGCCCTGTTTTCTTGATATCCTTTTGTCAACGAGTTCACAATACGAAAGTAGAACAGTGAGTGGACGTAAGCAGTAAATGTGACTTTGAATAGTTTGTAGCTGAAAGTGGAAATGAAACAATATAAATAAACTGAAAAAAGGTGATTTAAAAATAAATCATGTGTCGTTGGGACAATTTAAACAGCGAAAATTGTATCTACCACGCGGGAAAAAAACAGAGAATCAACGATAAAAATAAATAAAAAACGACCGCCCAAAATATGCTTGTCTCACTCTCCCCGCTTCTTTCTTCTTTGCGTCCTCCTTTCCTGTTTTGCTTTCAGTAGAGATGGGAGAAAAAAAATGGTTCCCAGATAAAAGGATATACTCAACGACATCAAACCCAAAGAAGTTCAACAGAAATTCAACGCAAAATAGGCTTTCCGCCTTTTCAACAACGCTCAACAACGCTCATCGTACGCTAAACGAAACAAAAGTGGGAGAGGATTTAAAAACAGAACTGCAAGTTTCCAGCCTCCCCATTTCAGGGAACGGAAAAGAAGTCGAAGGATGTGCTTCGGAGAAATAGATAGAAAAAACAACTAGAGAAGAGTCCACTTCAACAACTTCAAAAGGGGGGGTATCTCGCGTCGCAGAAAGGAATGAGCAACAGACTGGGTGAGATGAAAGGGATAAGAAGTCGATTGTTGGTAATTCGACAGTAGACGTATTTGTATGACGTGGAAAATTGCAAAGGGTATGAGGGGTGTCATGGTGATGAATTCAAATTACCCTTCACGAGTGTGGTGGGGGGGTAAAGCGTGGAGCGTGGATAGTCTGTATAGCTGCTGTATATCGAAGGAACAGAGGTTTTTTTTATGTTACTGCTATTCGCGGCCGCAAAACCCAGTACGATTTGAATTAGACGACAATGCTTGAGTTCTTCCGGCTGTCTGCCTCTTCGAGAGGGAAGCTGAAAACAAGCTTAAAAAGATCTCGCAAGAAGCCGTACTGGTTTGAGCGGAGGATCATCCAGCCAACGCTCTTGGCCGCGTCCGAGGCAGCCACACGCCGGCCCCGAGCTGGTAAGCTATTGGACGTCCGGAACGAGTTGTCGGCAAGTACTAAACTCTTATAACTCTGCAGCAGCGTTGCGTGAGGCGGAAGACTGCCAAAGGAACCGGTGGGCAGGGTTTTGACAAAAGTCTGTAGAGATTTGGTGCCGCCTGTGCCATCTGCAGAGGCGACGTCCCGGTTGAAGCCAATGTTCATCGCCGCCTTGAGGATCAGCATCTTGATCCGCACAATGTTGATGTCTTCCGCCGATGTGGTTGTGGTCGCCGTGCTGCTCGTTTTGTTGCTGCCCTGGGAGTAACCTGACAGTTGGGATGCGGAACTTGGCCACCTCGGCCCAGCACCGTTGCTAGAACCGATCCCACGCACGCCGTTGCTGCCCACAGAGCTGCCGTCTCCATTCGTTCCTAGGACCATGATGTTGGGCATTTGCGGACTCGAGCTCTCCGGGGAGATGGGTGTGTCTTCAAATTCAGTCACGGGAGTTTCTGGTACCGGGGGAGGTTGTATTTGTTGTCTTGACTTCCGTGTGGAAGACATCGAGGCTACCGAGTTGGGCCGTTCTTGTAAACCCGTGAAGCTATCTCGCTTTGAGAGCGACGAAACGCGCGTCGTTCCAGAATGTACACTTGCGGTTTCCGAGAGTAGCGACTGCTGGAATGTTATCTGGCTGGGACGGGGGGTTCCGCGATCCGGCCGGATTTGCGTCCAACCTTCGCGGAAAATGTCACACAGCTCCCAGCAAGCTTGCACAGCCGATCCTAGGAGCTCCTCGTCTGGAGCTTTGCCGTCGCGTGAGTTCTGTCGTAGGCTGAAAAGCATCTCAGCTAGTGACCAGCATGCTCGCAGGAGAGAGTCGGTTTCCTCAGCCAGCTCATTGCGCTGCTTCATCAAGCGATGGCAAAGGGTGATATAGAAATCGAGTGTTCGCTCTTTAAACGGTTCTGGTAGGGTCCGAGAGTCTTGTGCGCTGTAGAGACTAGGAGATATTGTTAGTTCACGAAACGAGATATGTACAAAAGAAACATCAAGTTTTACTTACTGGTTGTTCAATTCAAAGCTGACTCTCAGAATGGAATCGGCAACCTCGTCTTTCCGCTGCCGCACGTCAAATAGCGCCTGGCAAAAGTCGCGACACAGGTCAAGGTTTGTTCGAACGCTGAATCCGTCTGAAGCCTCGTCTCGGCTATGGTAAAGCCGCTGGCACAGTTTCCAGCAGCACTTCCATGCCTTCTCGTGTGCGTCAGGCGTCCCTGAGCTATTGAATACCCTTTCCCGGTGGATAGAACTGAGATTGGCCAGCGTGTTGCAAAGCGTCCAGCACTCCTCGAGAGCTGCCCGGAGTGCGCCGATTTCACCTTCCCCATCCATGTGGGGACTTGTGACGTAGTCGTCGATGTATAGCTGTCTGTCATTTTGAAGTTCGGCTTCGCGGTTCTCGGGTATGTCTGTATGGCAGGCTAGGCATCAGTATATGTTTCCCGCGAGTCCTCTTTTGTACCTGGGACAAAGATAAAACGCACCCTCTAGGCCACCGACGCTGGAAGAGCGTAGTCTTGAAGCGTCGCCGAGAATGTCTTCTAGGTTCTGAGCTTGTGGTGTAGAAGCGTCAATGCTGAACCGGACGGGCTTTACATCTGTAGAAATAGGCGGAGGGATTGCGTGCGACTGGTAGGACACCTTTTCATTGGAACTGGTCAGTGTGCAAACCAACAAAAAATAGTATAGCATAGAAAAAAATGAAATGTCATAGCGTACTTGGTCCGCGCCTTCGCTAGGCGGAGGGCTGATTATTCCGAGAGCTCTGCCATTGTCGAGCTGGGCAGGCTCCGGTGTGGTGGTGCCGACCTTCTCCATGTGTTAGCCTTGTGTCTCAGGTAACAAGCGGGAGGTATTTTGGGAAACGCCGAGAATTGGCCTCATACCCAAGAATGAAAGCTCTCAGGAGCGTGGATAACAGAGACTGCCTCCTCGGTAGAAGCGTGTCGTACATGATTAGGCAAGTTCGTTCTGAGCATTTTTAGTTGCTGTGAGGTCTGGTTAGTTACAATTGCAAATTCTGCGCATTGGCTTGGTTGTTTATAAAACAAATTGGTTGGCAGTACCTGTGGTTGAAAATTGCGCCGATCGTTATTGAGGTCTGTGGGTTCGTCATCCTCTATTTCAGTGGTCTCTGTGCCGGTTGATGTGACGGGCGATGGGCCGACGATGTCACTTGTTGGGCTCATGACCTGAGATTGAAATGCCCGAAGGTGAGAGTTGGGACGTGGGGGCTGGGAATCGGAGCTCGAAATCGAAGAAGATGATCTGTACTTTTGTTAGAACGATACACGGACGTATAAGAGATGAGAAGAATGGAGGAAGTCAGCCATTGTTGTGACGCACAAGGGTGGTACGAATTTCGAATTTGAAGTTGCTGAGTCGGGAGACGTGATGGAGAGCTCTGCCTGGGGAGAAAAGGCAGACATGCTCCCCGTGGATGTCCGCAGCGGAGCTTCGAGAGCCATGGCTTCTTCTTATATATGATAGCCCTGACCAGCTGCGGCTGGCGCCAATGCTTTTTGAATGAAAGAGAGAAGGTGCGCTGTGTCAGGGAAGCGGCAGAGGAAGCACTACGTCGTACAGCTAGCGCGGAGCTCAGAGCCGTCCTAAACCAGAGACCCTCTGCCTCGCCCTAGCAGTTGGCCAACTTCGAGGGCAGGTTAGGCGTATTGGGAGAGAGAGTCGATCAAGAAGAGCCGCGGCGGCAGTGAGTCCTCTGCTGTCGATTGCAACGTATAAAGGGGGAAAACAAGCGACGACAGGCGGTAAGAATGGGCGGCAAAGAAATAAAAAGCGGCCAAGTAGACTTCAAGTCGACAGAGAGGTCGTACTAGAAGCGCGTAAATAGGCCCGCGTCTGCCCTGTAGGCCGGTCCTTTGCGTAACGCCTGCCGAGAGCGAATGATTCAAGACCCGGCGAGGAGGATAGGTCGAGAAAGAAGAAGAAGGGCGGCCGGAGGAAGCGGCCGCAGAGAGCTTCTTAAGATGCAGACCGTCTGATCAGGAGTGCAAGCAGGCAGGATAGGGCTAGGCGTGGCGTAGCTGCATTCGAAGGATGGAAGACGCTCCGTTGGAGCAACCCTAGCTCGAGAGTGGGAGACTGCGGAATCTGGCCCAACAGCGCCGACAGGAGAAGACGCGAGTGGGGAAGCAAGATTGCTTGACAGGACCAATGGTCGAGATTGGGAGACAGATGAGGAAAACAAGCCGCGACAAAAGCAGAGAGTAAGGCGAAGAGATGCGACGTTGGGCGTTGCGGTGGAGGCGCGAGGAGAGAAGAAGAAGAGGAGAGAGGGCGAGAAAGGATGCGGAAGGAGGTATGGAAAAAGGTTGGTTCAGGAAAGCTGAGGTAGCAGCAGCAGCAGCAGCATGCAGCGCCTTTTCCCGATCAGTCGATCCAACTGGCTGGCAATGCCGCCTTAACAGCAGGTCTGCTTAGGGCTAGCTGCACAGCAGTGCGCTTCTTTCTCGGCCGCAGCGGCGGACTGGCTGTCCCACGATCAAGCTGCTGGCGAGATGGATTGCCGTGGCTACTCCTGACAGCTGCAGAAGAGTTGCCAAAGGAGGAATGGCCGGGCAGGCAAGAAATAAGCAGCAGAGATGCACATATGCATGCACGACAAGCTGGTGGAAGCTTGGCTTGTGATCGAATCCTTCGTGGCCAGGCAACGGAAGGGTGCGCTGGGTTTCGAAGGAGAAGAGGCGAGTGAGCGAGAACGAGGATAAGAGCGAGCAGAGGAAGAGCAGAGGAAGAGGAGAGATCGGCGGCATGCAGCAGAAGTGTTGCCCTCGCTGCGTCTTGGCTGTCCGCTTGTTTCAATGGCGGAGCTTCTTTCCTCTTTGCACGGAGGTGGATACGGGGAGGGTGCGTGGAGAGCGAAACGAAGCAGGGACCTAATTAGAACGACGCCAACAACGGGCCCACAGCCTCGCCGTCCAAGGTCGGGGGACGAAGACGGCCGGATTCGAGGTCTGAGAGGGTCTCGATGGTCGACGACGAGGCAGACGCTGAGGTGCGATGAGGACGGGGAAGATCGTGGCAGGGCGAGCAGAGAAGCAAGCAGAAGAGGGAAACAAGACTGAGCTCAGATGCGCGAGCCGCAACTGGAGGACGACGAGGCACGCAATGAAAAGCGCGGCGTGTTGTCATGTATGTGTGCGGGTGCGTGTCCGTGTGAGTGTGCGTGTATGCGGCCGCGGCGGTCTCGAGAATCTGCACTCAATTTGTGTGTGGGATCGCACCCCTCTTGCCTCTCACTGCGCCTGGGGATGCCTCGGGGGTTGGGAGAAGCGGAACAGGACGACAGCAGTAGGGAGGGCAAGGGGGCAGCGAGGACGAGGGAGGGGTGTCCGTCGAGCAGAGTGCGCACCACTCAGACGTGCAGCTGCGCGTCTTTGCTGGAGACGGCTGGCCAGTCAGACGACGGGCAGGGTGCAGTGTGGCCGATGGGAGGGTATGCAAGCTACTGGTGAAGCTGCATGACGAGTGACAGGGGTCGGCGCTTAATCCAGGCTGTCGAGGAGGGGGACGTAAATTGCCAGTGTGGCTCGCAGAAGAGGGTTCTGCTTTCTGCGCTCGTTCTGGTGGCCCATCTCGCCCGTGTCCCGCTCGTCCCAGCCAGCCTCGCTCTGCTTCTCCCTTCCTCGCTCAACAGGCCTGCGCCCTTTGTTGTCCGATGGGTTCTCCGATGGCCCGCCCACACGCTCTCATGCCTCCGAGGCAGCAGACGGTCGGCCTGGGAAAGGGAAGAGACGAGGAGGTGGTGGACGACAAGGGGACAGGGCGGCAAAGAGCGGTGGAT
The DNA here is from genome assembly GCA_021396205.1 of Sporothrix brunneoviolacea. Lineage (NCBI taxonomy): Eukaryota > Fungi > Ascomycota > Sordariomycetes > Ophiostomatales > Ophiostomataceae > Sporothrix > Sporothrix brunneoviolacea. Next base: position 24,520 of record WNYD01000223.1, read on the forward strand.
CACGAAGGCAGCGAAGGCAGCGAAGGCAGCGAACGACCAGAATGAAACGACGTGCAAGAGCCCAAGGCACGGGAGGAACTAGCATGGGCACGGGGGTGGTGGGCGATATGGGGTGGTGAGAGTGTGGAAATTGACGAAAGCCGGGAGAAAATGGATGGAAAGTGACGAGAGTGCCAAAAAAAAAGTGACAGAAGTGGCTGTTGTGGCCGATGTGGCCGACGTGCGTCTGTCTCCCTGTTTCTGAGATACGTTGGGCAGGCGCGGACGAGCTGTCGAAGCGGATATTGCCAGTCACAGACGGCGCGAGGGGAAAAGCAGCATCCTCGACCGTTGCAGCGGCTCAACCCGCTTGCTCTTTCCCATCGAGGGTGCAAGTGATTGTCTCGGCCCTCCAGTTTTGCCCTCTTTTGCCCTCTTTTGCCCTCTGTCTTCATGTGCTTGTCGTCCATTTTAGGAAGTCGCCAACCGACACAGACAGACATCACCAAGATGCCCTGGCTAGCAATTTGGCGTTATTTACCCACTTCCCGCCTCTGATTTGCCCCCTTTCCGATCACGTCCCCAACCCAACACGCAGCCCGCCATTTGCACGTTCGGGGACCACAAGGCGTCTGGCGCGCCTCGCAGCGAGACACAGGAACACGCATCGACAGCAACAGACGCTGCAGGCGACTGCTGAAACCAACAGCGGCACCATTCTGCAGCCTTTATTATACGGCACCCCTGTTGCTGTTTGCAGGCTCCAGCGCGGGCCAAAAACAACATGGGAATGGTTGACCCAGAAGAGAGATAGCCCGGGCCAACGCTTTGAGAAATGGAGATTGTGCTGGCCGGGGGTCAGGGGAATGGGAAGAAAGGAGAAGCTCACCGGCCGTGGTGTGCGCTTGTCCTCGTTCTCGTTCTTCCAGGGACCCCCCCGACCTTTTTTCCCACTCGGCTCTCTCTCTCTCTCTCTGGCCTGTTTCCCTTGCACAAGCACGTTATATTTGCATCGTGTAGCCGCCTTCGTTCCCTCCACACGAAGACGGGGTGCTCACCGTTAGTCCACTCTGGGTTGGTCACCGCTCCGCTCATCTCCCACACCTCTCTTCCCCGTGGAGGCACCTAGACCATGTCTGCCCGCCCTCTCTTCTGGTCTGACAAAACCTCCCTATGCCATTCCCGATGCTCTGGACGTAAGGTTGGTGTAAGTCAGCGCCACAGCGCACTAGCGTAGCAATTACGGCGTGGAGTGTAAGACGAAGGGCAAGACAGCTGGAGTTGCTGTGGGCGAAAAACCGCCTGCTCTCGACGGGATTGGCTCCGGCCGTCTGACCCAGAGCCAGAGCCACGGAAAAAGAACTGCCATTTCCAGTCAGATCGTCGGTTTTCATCACACATCCTGCCGGCCGCTACGCAAAAGCCAGAGCTAGCAAGGACAAGGGTGAAGACCAGGCAAAGGGCAACGAAAGGGGCAGCAGAGGCGAAAGCGTGTGCGACTAGGCGTGCGAATGGAAGACGCCGAGAGAGCAACAAACAGAAAGGTGTAGCATACGATAGAGCCCTCTCCGCTGCAGGCATCACGCTTTCCCATCTACTCCGTACATGCCGCAAGACCGTCGGGCGTCAGGAGAATGCCCGGAATATCAGCATCAGAGCCGTCCAAGGTGACACGAAAATGGGGAAAAAAGGCCAGAGGAAAAGAAAGGGGTGTGAGGGGGCGAAAAAAGACGCAGCCCGCGCGAGTTCCATCCGCAGCGTGCAGGAGTCCGCTCTTACTTGTCCTATCAACGGCGAGCCGTCGCGACCGACGACCATTCTTGTGTGTAAACCGTCTTCCGTTTGCCGACAAGAGACCATCCTCCGCTTGCAAGAGACGAGGCGGCAGGGTACGCGAGGACCCCCTCTCCGCTGCCTCGTCGTCGAACCAGGCGATGCCAACGCAGCAAAGGGGGGGGGGCAAGAAAGCAGGACCAAGAAACAAACACAGCTTTTTGAGCCGCGTGTACTACGTTGCTCTCCTGCCTCGGGGCAGAATTGTCGCTCATGGACACTCGCGAGAGGCCTGAAAGGCTGGCCAACATCCACTCTTCTGCGTCTAGACTATGCTCTTGGGCGGCGAGGAAGAGGAAAAGAGGAAAAAGGCGGCCAGAGAGGCGGTACAGACGAGACGCCATTGCTGCGCGAGCAGAAGCGGAAGGTGTGTATTCCTGCATCGCAGTGCCGTCTTGGCCTGGCTCTGGTCCTGCGTTTCGCGATTAAAAAGCGAAACAAGCGACGAGAGGGCGGCCGTTGGCAGCATCGACGGCTGGACGAGACGCACCACAGACGCAGGAAAGTGGATTCTGCTTTTATTTTATTTTACTTATTTTGCACTTTGTACGGATACAGGTACGTGCCTCGCCCTCTCTCTCCCTGACCCTGCATGTGTATGATACGATGTGCTATTTCACGCAGGATCAGGCCCGTATATTGGACGGTGGACCTGATATTTGTCGACGAGGCCCCTGCCGGACAGGAAAAGAATGCGGAAAATATGCAGATTAGAAGACACGGAGTACTCCGTAGAAACGAGAAGCAAAGACGAAAAGTGCAAATTTCGGCCAAACTTCTAGATTGAATTAATTGCTCCCCCCATCTCAGCCAAGCCTGCTGCTCTCAGGGAAGCCCCATCCATTCCCCAAATCTGTCCACCCCTGGCCGCTCATTACGCGCCCGGAAAGACGGCGCTCGACCCACAGCGGTCTCTATTTCATATCCTTGCAGTCCCCGGTATCCTGACCTCTTCTAGATCCCCCTCCTCTAGTACTCCGTACCATCCACTTCGATGTTTTGTTTTACGGCGTATTCTTCCCGGCCGCCCAGAGATTGATTCTCTGCTCCACTCCGGCTCAGCCATCTCCACCTAGGTGATTTGCGTTTTTGGCCATGTGAGTGTCCATGGCGGCATGAAACAAAACCAGGGATTCTACCGAGCAATATTGTGTGGCTGCAGAGAAGATATGACCAGGCCAAGAGCAAGAGGGAGGATGCTATTCAAGAGAAGATCCCCCTTTTCCCCATTCCGCAGCCAAGAAAACCGGGCAATCGACGGAGCAGCAAAGCAAGTGGAGCTCGTTTTGCTAGAAAGCAACAGACGAATCCTGCATCCTCTCAATCTTTCCAGATGTTTTGTCGAAGGAGTGCGGAAAGAAGAGAGACGACAAAAATGAATCATACGCTGCGAGCTGATGGCTCTCGCCAATGCATGTTGTACATTGCATAGCAATACAAGAGCATAAATTCCGGACCAACAGGCAGATTCTGCAGTCCCGCTCAACGGCGAGCAGGGCGTCGGTGGTCACATTGCCGGGATATCTATCACTCGGCTGCAGACAGCAGAACGAGGGCGGTTAACAAGAGGACGCCAGCTTGGACACTCCCGCTCTGGTCATGGTGTGATTGAGAACAGCAAAACCATCAATGTATTCTTTGAACATAAAATCAAGGGGAGCCAAAGTATCGGGAATATTTATCGATGGGCTGTCGCTGTTTTCCTCCAGGTCTGCACTAGCTACAGACCGGCCGAGAGGAGGACTCTACATCCAAGCGGCGAGGAGAAGTAGTTTTGCCTCGAAACGGTTAGCATATCGTCACTGTTCCCTCTTCTCTTGGAGTTTGTGGGATTGTTGAGATACGCTCGTATAAAGGGGGGGTGTGGGAATACGATGAGGTTCATGGGCCTCGTCACGATGGCCCAGCACACCCGTTCCACGCCCTTGGGAAAAGTCGAAGGAACAAGACAGGGAGAGACAGGGGCGAGGCGTCTTCTAGTCTCCCCCTCCTTCCTCTCTCTTTCTCTCTCTCTCTCGTTACGTGACCGGCAGTCTGCGCGTTCTCTTCCGCAAGCGCCGGCGTCAGGTCGTGGCCCCGCTTCCTCGACCTTGGGACAGAAAACAAGAAGCTCGATGTTTTGAATTTGCTCTAGCTAGCCGAGAACAGAAAGCCGGCTGTACGTTTGTTTACTCCTCAGAGGCTGTGCAATTTGAAATCCTTTGCCCTTTGCGCAGTATATATGAAGGGAGGAAGGGATATTGACAAAAGGAACGTTGAAGTCCGGTACTAGGCCGCCAGACATGCGGCCCCGGAGGATGCTCTCTTTCTCCACGTGTGGACACCGCTTCTTTAGATCTGCAACAGACGCGCACGATGCTTCCGTCGTCGTCTACTCCGTAACATATTCTCTTTCGACTCGCATGTAATTCTATACAACCGCGGTACATCCGCTGCCACGGTCGGGGCTGCATCCACTCGAGCAGGAACGAGTCTGCATCCCATCGGGCTGATCCTCTTGAAGCCTCCTCTTCTCGTTCCCACCCGTCGTTCCCACAAATTCTCCTCAGCCATGTATCCTTCCCCTGCACCGGCCAGTACCATCGCGCTTGGTGCGTGCTGGTTCCTCGTAAGTCGGTCTGTAAGCGCCGAGTCGTAGACAACACATATAGCCGATGCAGCGAGGTGGGTTGCAGCCCTGGTGGTAGAGTGCCAATGCGGTGTCCATGCAGCCTGCCATCTCTCTTGCTTTTCCCTCCATCCGCTGCCCCCCCTCCTCCCTGTTCTTGTTTATCTTGCCTCGAGCCCCTGCTCTTTTGTTCGCTAAAACGCCTTTCAAAAGAGAATGCCTTCTCCAAACAAGGAAATCAAAACGCATCTCAAAACAATTTGCAAAAACGCCGACTTCGTAAAATTGGTCATCCGCCTGCCGGTGGCACCCTGCGATGTAGTAGTTTGCTTTGGGTTTGAGCCATCGTGTTGGCAAATCCCATGATCGTGGAATGGAGAATAGCGGAATAAAGCCGCACGCAGTACATATAGGGTGGCCATCTGTGACAGCAAAGGGCAGAGGGTAAAAGGCCCCAGCGATCGCGGGACTATTGGTGGCTCGTGTATCGTCTATGAATTGGCCAGGGCAATCTTCTTCTCGCTGCGCCCGTCGGGGGTGTACCTGTTTTGACCGATGGTTAGAAAAGAGAACAACACAGATACACACGCACATGCACACAAAAGACATGCAAAATAGACGCCCGGGAAAAAGAGTGTCACCCCGCAGCAAAGCAAAGCATGCCCGTCTGCAGGGAGGACGCGTCCAATGAGCCATCCACAGAGCACGGAGTCGAGGAAGGGTGAGTACATACTTGAGGAGCTTCTCGATCAGGTCGACGTGCGTCATTATCATACGCCGGCAGCAGTACCGCTTGCAGCCAAGCTGGTCCATCGCATCACTGAGGAGCAGAATCCATTACGTTAGTCTTTCGGATCCTCAATCACGGAGCAGCCAGAAGCGGAAAACCCGGCAGGAGCAGCAGAGGGAGCCAAAGCCAAAGGAAAGCTTACCCATCAGGGATGTTGTCGTCCAGGAGCTTGAGATAGCGCTCCCAGAGGTCGCCCGTCACCTGTTTTCCTTCTCGTCAGAAAGAGAGTTCTCCCGAGGAACTTCGAGACAGGTCGACAGATGCTGAAAGGAGCGGCTGCCGCCCCAAGTTGGACTAACCTTGCCGCATGAGAAGCAGCGGATCGGAATAATCATCTCGGCGGTTTGTAGAAAAATAAATCCTCGTGTGCTGCGATGTTGTCCGAATGTGGTGTCGCGGACGTCCTCTCGAGGTGGCGGATGTGGAAAGCAAAAAAAGTGAATCCTTTGCTTGTCGTCGAGATGGAGGCAACTTTTGCGAGTGCGCCAAAGGCTGCGCCGGTCGCAAAAAGTTTAGCGGCAAAGGAAAAATAGAAAGGCCGCCCGCCCCACCCGTCTTATCGGCTCTTGCCTTATCGCAAAAAAAGTTTCTTTAGAGCGTATTGCAGCAGTGTTTGCAACGGCTGTTAATGGGTGCTGGTATAATTTTTTCCGTCAAAACGGGCCTCTCACGAACTGCTCGAGGAGTTCCGCAGAGAATTTACAACCCCCCCCGTTTCTCCAGCACACCTCTTTTCTTAGCCATATATAAACAGGGGCGGGCTGATCAGCTTCACAGACGAAATATGCCCCCAAGAAAGGCTGCTTCGGCCGCGGCCGACAGCCAGAAGAAGCGGAAGCGAGACAAAGTCGAAGATACCGGCCGCTTAAGGAAGAGAAAGCCCCAGGAGGACGAGGAGGCACAGCAGCAGCAGCAAAAGAAGTCCGAAGGTGCACGGAAGAAGGGCGGGAGTGCCAGCGACAGCAAACCGTCAGACCAGCTCGTTCAGCCGACATCGCGGGCGATTGCCGACCGGCCAACGACATGGACGCTGTCTGAGCCGATGGGCGGCGGCATGTCTGACATTGACCCCATTTTCTCTACGGACGAGGAGTATGTCTTGGATGTTGACCCTGTACTTTGTGTTGGGACCGTCTGTCTAACCGTTGACCGTGCTTTCCAGACACCTCATCCTCGTCTACCACACGTCCATCCAGATCTACTCGACCGCAGACTCCCTCCTGGAGCGCCGGATAAAGCTGCCAGAACAGGACCGCCCAGGCCGCATTGTTGCCGCAGCCCTGTCGACACAATCGCCCGACCTCGTGTGGATTGGCTGTGCGGACGGCACACTCTACCGCGCTGACTGGACGTCTGGGTCGATCGAGCGCATCCGCCGGAAACAAGAGCCCGCCCCGCAGCTGGTCGGCATGGCCGTCGAGCTTGTGCGCCTTGGCTCGGGCTCCAAAGAGGTCCTCTATCTCTCCGAAGGTGGCCCTGGCGCATGGAATGTCACGGCCTACGACGCAGCAGCTTTGGCGGAGACGACCGGCCACACGCTCTTCACCGCCCCGAGCAACACCGCAACCGCCATTGACCTTCTGCGCACGGCGGACAGCGGCCGTTTTGTCGTCGGCGCCAGCGGCCAGACGGTCTTTGTTGGCGGGCTGAAGGCAGCGGCTGGCGACCAGCCACCAAAGGCTCTTGCCGACCTGGGCTACCAGTTCTATTCGCTCGACGCCGCGGACGAGATCGCGTGCCTGGACGTGCGTACGACACAGAAGAAGAACGCCACTGTCCTCGACCTCGTCGTCGGCTGTGTCCGCGGCGCTATTTATGTGTACGACGACGTGTTCAACCGGCTACAGGAGGCGACGGCAGAGAGTTCGCGGAAGAAGAAGGTCAGCGTCCGGCCGCGGAAGCACCACTGGCACAGCAGATCCGTGAATGCAGTCAAGTGGTCAAGAGACGGTGAGCCGGCCCTTCTAGAGTCCTTTTTTTTCTTTTTCGCTGCACTTTATTCTAACGTGATCTAGGCAACTACTTCATCTCGGGTGGTCCCGAGTCGGTCCTCGTCGTGTGGCAGACCGAGACGAGCAAGGTCGACTTCCTCCCTCACCTGTCCGCGAGCATTGAGAACATTGTCGTGTCGCCGCGAGGCGCGTCCTACGCACTTCACCTGGACGACAACTCGAGCATGGTGCTCTCCACGGCCGAGATGACACCGACCTTCTACGTTTCGGGCCTGCAGTCCTTGGCGCTCACGCAGACGCCTGCCAAGGATGCCAATGTGCGCCGCGTCTGGCAGCCGATCGAGTCGATCACGAAGCCGGTGCCCGCCGCGGTGAACCCGACGGACGCCTCGCGCATCTGGCTGCGCGTGGGCAACGGGCAGAAGGCGAGCATGACGGGCGAGTCGCCGTCGGCCTCGCTCCTGCAGACCTTTGACGTGGCGTCCTTCCGGAGCGTGTCGAAGCAGCCGCTGGCGCGCACCAACCCCACCGATGCGAACATGACGCTGCGCGGCCAGCCCCTCACCGAGCCCACAATCACGCACCTGTGCGCGTCCCGCGACGGCACGTGGCTGGCGTCGGTCGACGAGTGGCAGCCGCCCGAGCGCGACATCAGCGGCATCCCCGGCGAGCCGCCGCTGAAGAGCGAGTGGGCACGCGAGCGGCGCGAGGTGCACCTGAAGTTCTGGGCGGTCGGCGACGGCAGCAACGCAGCCGGCGCCGCGGAGGGGGATGGCGCCAGCAGCAGCGAACAAGCCGCGTATGACCTCGTCACCCGGATCGACGAGGCCCACTTCACCAGCAAGGCGGAGACGATCTTTGCCGTGGCGGCCGACAGCGGACACGCGAGCCGGTTTGCCACGCTGGGCGACGACGCCGTCGTCCGGTTCTGGGGCATCAAGACGCGGGTGCGAGACGGCCTCGTCGCCAAGGACGACAGCGGCCGCCCGCTGGTGAGCTGGCACTGCATACAGTCGGTGTCCCTGCCGCTCGGCGAGAGCGACAACAAGAGCGTGGCCGCACCCGACGGCCTCGTCGCGCGGGAGCCCAACAACAACAAGGTGCGCCGCAGCGGCGCGCTCGCCTTCTCCGAAGACGGCTCGACCGTCTTCGCGGCCTTTGGCGGGCCGGACGAGGCGGTGCTGTACACGATCGACGCCGAGTCCGGCACCGTGCGCGACACGCTGCAGGGCATGTTCCGCGGTGACGTCCGCGGCGTGGAGGTGTTGGGCTCGTCCCTGGTGCTGCTGTCGGCGGACCTGCGCGTCTACGACATCGTGGCCGACGAGCTGCGGTTCGGCGTGCACCTCCTCGACAGCATCCCGGCCGCGGACGTCGAGGTCGCCTCGGCGCTCACGCAGCTGGCCGTGGGCCGTCTCTCGCAGACGTTTGTGGTGGCCGTGCCCTACAAGCTGGGCCCATCAACCGAGCCGAGTTCTGCCGCTGCGGCTACGGCTACAAGAGGCAGCGGGAAGGGCAGGCAGCAGCCGCGCCTCGCCTCGCGGCTCCTCGTCTACTCGCCGGACCACGTCCAGCCGCTGTTCACCAAGAACCTGCCCAGCCTGGTCGTGTCGCTGCTCCCCGCCGTCGGCCTGTCGGGCTTCCTCGCGATCGACTCCGCGGCGCAGATCTGGTCGATTGCCGACGCGGCCGACACGGCGTCTCTCGGCCAGTCCCTGGCCGACCTCAGCCTGCCAACGACGACGAGCGCGTCGGTGGCTGCCGACGCAGCGGCCAGCTCGCACAATGTCGGCGACGCCGAGGGCGACGAGGAGGAGGAGGAGGATGAGGAAGATCAGATGCAGGACGCCAACGCAACGGCCAACGGCGGAGGCGCGGACGACGAGGACGAATACGAAGACGCGCACGACGTGGTGATCGCACCGCAGAAGCTCCGGGACATTTTCGAGGCGGCGCCGGCGACGGCAGGGACCTCGATCGAGGAGCTGTTCTGGCAGGTGTCGGGCCTGCTCTCCGGTCTGCCGAGCATTGTGCGCGCAGGTTGAAAATGCAGGCAGCACGGAGGTTTGTCTCCCCGCATCGCACGAGCATCGAATGATCATGGCTCGTCTTTACATTTGTGCCCGATGTCGCAATAGGGGGCCAAGGGAAGGGGCATGAGCAGGGACAGGAAGGGTGACAGAAACGGGCTCGGAAGAGGAATGGCCAGCCGAGCGACCTCGAGGTGGGGCTCGTTGGTCCCCTGGGGGGGTAGCTCTTATTTTTTGTGGCGATTGGCGATTACGCCATTTCTTGGTGTAGTTCTGCCCGGGTCTCTCTATTATATAGTTCTGTTTTGGGTGTAGGCTTTCCCATTCGGATGTTGGAGTTTCGCTGTTCCTCGTTTTTGATCTAAAAGTCTCGGAGACGTCTGTCTGTTCGTTCTCCATATGCAGCATTTTCATATTCATACGCAAATCCATATTCAGTTTCCAATTTATTTACAGCCGATGCCGTAAATTACGTACCTGGTTTTGGGCGCAGAGACACACGAACACACCTGCCATCGACAGATCTGACGCAGCCCTGTCCGATGTCTTCCTTCACATCCATTCCCGTGCTCGACGTGAGCCGTGCCGACAATCCGGAGACGAGGCCGGCGTTCTTGCTGGAGCTGCGGCACGCGCTCATCGAGGTCGGCTTCTTCTACATCAAGAACGTCGGCATTCCCGACGAGCTGTTCCAAAAGGTCATCCAGCAGGGCCGGGCGTTTTTTGATATTCCGCTGGAAGAGAAGTGAGTTTTGTCCCGGGGGTTAGGGCAGGGCCGTATGATAACCTCTCGATTTCCTATGCTGACCAAGCCCCCCCCCCCCTTTCTTCTCAAAGGCTCAAGATCGAGATGAAAAACGCCCCCTCGTTCCTGGGCTACTCCCGCCTGTCGGCCGAGATCACGGCCGGCGAGGTCGACCACCGCGAGCAGATCGACATCTCCACGGAGCTCGACGTGCCGGGGCCCGACGCGCCGCGCTACGACAACCTGCTGGCGCCCAACCAGTGGCCGTCGGCGGCCGTGCTCCCCGACTTCCGCCCGGCCTTCACCGACTTCATGTCCCGCATGGGCGCCATGTCGCTGCACTTCACGTCGCTCATGGCCGAGGCCATCGGCCTGCCGCCCGCGGCGTTCGAGCGCTACTTCGACCCGGACCCGCGCCGCCAGCACCACAAGCTCAAGATCGTCAAGTACCCGGACGTGTCGGAGCTGGGCGCCGCCGCCGCCGGCAGCAACCAGGGCGTCGGCCCCCATAAGGACAGCATGTACACGACGTTCCTGATCCAGGCGAGCCGCCACCGCGGCCTGCAGGCCCAGAACACGCGCGGCCAGTGGATCGACGCGCCGCCGGTCGACGGCACGCTCGTGGTCGTGATCGGCCAGGCGCTGGAGGCGCTGACGCACGGCGTGTGCGTGTCGACGACGCACCGGGTGCTGTCGCCCGCGGCCGGGGCGGGCCCGCGGTTCTCGATCCCCTTCTTCCAGGGCGTGCGGCTGGACACGGAGTTCGAGGAGCTCGAGCGCGTGGGCGTGGGCGCGGTGCCCGAGGAGGTGAAGGCGCAGCGGCGGGCCGTGGTGGAGGCGGCGGGCGGGCGGCTGGACGACGTCGAGTTCACGTTCCGGACGGGCGGCGCGGCCAAGACGCTGGGCGAGGCGACGCTGCGCAACCGGGTGAAGAGCCACCCGGACGTCGGCGAGCGGTGGTATCCGGACATCCTGGCAGACATCCGGGAGGAGCAGCAGCGGCTGAAGGCAGAGAAGGCGGCGGCGAAGAGCGAGGCGGCAGCGGCACCTCCCGCAGCGAGTCCCGAGGTGGCCAGAACAGCACCGGCGGTGCCTGCTCACTGAGGAGGGGAGAGAGAGAGAGAGAGAGATAGAATACGAGGAAAAGGGCCTCACGAGCAGTGATACCATGAGACATGACCCAAGACCAATAGATCAGAGGAAAAATTATTAAAAAAAATCAGTTTATATGATAATACTATGAAATAAGAACAAAAGAACTTCGTGTCGCATAGATCTCGTTAAGCCAAAGGAGACTAAGATGTGCAGCAAGCTTCCGCGACGCACACACCGGCGTGTCCGTCTGTACGCAGCGTCGAAGCCCGCTTTGCTTTTGCCTTCCCTCCTTTGCAACTCCCCATGCCCACGGCGGCCCATTTTCTTGCTTTTGGCTCGCTCGCCCCCAGACCCTGTTCTATGCTCGCTCTACCCACTCTGCACCGGTCGAAATGGCAAGCAATGTATATAACTCCTGGGTATCCGCCCCGAAAATGCATCGCCCGTCCCTCATGTCTCCCATCTCGGAGGAAAGGCAGCGTCTATTTCGCAGCCGCCTTGAAGTCCGGGAAACAGTCGGCCACGGTCTTGCTGTGCTTGTTTGAGGCGTGCTCGTTCAGCCTGGAACGGGCAAGGTCAGCACAGGGTCATAGCAAATATCAGGGACCGAGAGACTTACGCATTCTCCCGCGTGGTGCTGAGGAACGTGGCCTTGCAGACCTGGCACTGGATGTTGAGGGCCTTCTCGTTGGTCTTGAGCTGCGACTTGGCCGCGCCAGCCTTGTCCTTGGCGTTGCGCTCGCGCTTCTGCGCAGCCTTGGCACCCTGTCGTCGAGAAGGTTAGTCCTGGGGGGGTCCTATTGCTGAAGAAAATGAAGCGGAAACCTCGTTTTGGAGGGGGGTCTCCGGGTCGCGGGGGATCTGGAGCACTTACGTTACCGCCACCCATTTTGAGAAAGTGAGTAGAAGAGAGAAAAGGGAAATGAAGTCGTAGAAGAGTGCCGAGAAAAAAGTATCTTCTTGGTTTGTTTGTCGCGAGGCTGTGGTTGTAGCGAGGAACGGTCGGAGGTTTTCTTTTTTTCTTTTTTTTTTTCTTTTTGGCGCGGGGATGATCGGCGGAGGGAAAAAGGCGACACTTTATAAGACGGGCGGCAGGCTACAAACAGAAGGAGCAAGAAAAAAAAAATCGGAGAAAATCCGATAAGAAATTCGTCCAAGTGGCGGCAGGGCTGTTAGCGCACTATATGCAGTTTGTGTAGGATCTCTTATCGCCCCGTTCCACTGGTCTGGAGCGTCTGGACCACCTGCTACAGCGCGCGGCCGCTGATTTGTCGGCATCAGGTGCTGGTCAGAATGCGCTATACGGAGTGCGTTATACCGAAGCCGTTACTTAGTGAGACGCGTCTTACAGACAGCATCGCGGAGACTCAACGACAGCCTTGCTTCGCCGTCTTCACTGGCCATTCTCAAAAGACCAGATCACACACACTGTTCACCATGGGCTCGTCTGCCATTCCGTCGCCCGACGAGATCTCTGAGACGGCATTCTCTGAGCTGCTGGGCCGCTACGGCGACGTCATCAAGGCCGTCTCTGATGCTAAAAAAGGTGGGCAACATCTGGTCAATTTCACCGCGTTCCAACACCGTCTGCCTATATGCTAATAACAAGACAGCCAAGCCCGGACAGAAGACCCTGGCGCAGCTTGACGAGTTCCGCTATGGCACCGCTCCAGCGGTGTTCGGCTCGCCCTCCAGCCGGAGGACCATGACCCTTGACGACGTCACGACGCTCGTCGCATGGAAGCTGTGAGTTCTGGCAGAAAACGGCACGCACACTCTTGCTTGAAACCATATCTAACCTGGTGCAGGAGCCACGGCAAGTTCCGGCCGACGCTCCTGAAGCTCGCTGGATCCAATGACCCAGCTGCCGTGGAGAAGACCGTGAAGGAGGCCCTCGTGAAGTACGAGGAGGCCCTGGGCAAGACCAAAACCTCCAAGGTGGCCGCCGATCCGAAGCAATTGTTGGCGCACGCCACGGCCTCCGTTGCCGCTGTTCGTGTTCTCTGCCGGCTCCGCGGCATTGGCCCGGCCACGGCGTCCTTGCTGCTGGCTGTGCACCACCCCGAGACGGCCATCTTCTTCAGCGACGAAGCGTACGCGTGGTTGTGTGGGGGGCCGTCCCACGATCCACCGAAACAGTACAACGAGAAGGAGTACGGAGAGCTGGCACGGCGCACGGCCGAGCTGATGTGCCGGCTGTCCAGCCGGTTTGGCGCCCAGTCCGTCGAGCAGGTGGCATATGTGCTGATGAACGACAAGAAGGGCGGACAAGGTGCAAAGGCACCGAAAGAAGCGAAAAATGAAAAGAGCGAGAAGAGCGGCTCGAAGTCGGGGGCTACGGCCAGCCTCGGGAATGAAAGACTGGCGGCGGCTTCAGGCATTAAAGCAGAAAAGCCAAGTGCAAAGAGAAAAGAGCCGCCGACCGACGCGGCGCCGGCTGTCACGGGCCCGGTGCGACGGTCTAGTCGGCTCCAACGTTCGTGAGGTTCACGGTCGCGGCTTGGCATAAATTCAGCAGGTATACAGACTATGTCGGTTTAATATTTTTTTTTGTAACACAAAACAACCCCTTTTGTATAATAGCGCGAATACACCTTTTTCGTACAAGATAGGAAAGAAACAAACTGTCCCAGATGGTTTCATGCCTATGAAACGTGACATAAGGATGCATAAACAAACAGCACCAACCAAGCCCAAATACAGGCTCAGCTCAACTATAGTTGACCCCTCGCATCTCCTGGGTCCCACATCCGCATCACCCGTCCCGGTTGTCCGTTCAATGGACGTTCGTCCGACGAGCAATCTCAATCTCCCGTTTTCGTTTTGCCGTTGCTCTCTCGCCTCATTCGAGGTAAGGCGCACGATCTGCGGTCTGTCGGCCGGCCGAGTCTTCTCCCCACGCGCGCAATTGTGGCTCTAATAGTCCACGGCGTGTAGCCATGCCCGGATCGAAGCCGTTGCAGCGATCGAACCGCGCTTATTTGGTCTTCTTCGGGCCGGCAGGGGCCTGTGTTGCGCCGTACTTCTCGCACAGGTCGTCGTATTCGCGCTGCAGGCCCACGGCCTGCTTCTTGAGCGTCTCAAGGTCCGTGTCCTTCTTGGCCAGCTCCTTGCGCAGCTTGCCGATCTCGCCGAGGTCGCCGGCCTGGGCGAGCTTCTCGCTCTGCTTGGTGTCCTTTGCGGTGCCCTCGTACTTCTTGAGCTTCTCCTCGAGACGCAGCACCTCCAGAATCATAGTGTAGGTGCGGTTGAGGATGAGCGAGAGGAAGAGCGTGAAGCCGCAGAGGTACATGTTGCGCTGGCTGTAGAACTTGCGGGCCTGGACTTCGGAACGCTCGCGGCCGAGCATAGCGGCGCTGCGGGAGGGAAGCGTCAGTACATTGTCGCAGGGGAGCAGGGAAAGAAGAAATTCCGAGGGGATTGCAGACGTACCCGCTGTTGGCATTCTCGGACGTGGCACCCAGCTCAACCTGCACGCGGTAGACGCGATTGACGCTGTCTATGAAAAGGATGAGGATGAAGATAAATGTGATCTTGAGGCCGTACTGGATCTTCGCCACGATGGGGTTCTCCGAGAGGAAGCTGGGAGAGAGAGAAAGAGGCATGGTCAGCTTGGAATAGATGACGAGCACGGTCTGAGGCAGGCGACGGCAACTTACGTGAACATCTTGCGCCTGACGGCGAAGGGGAACGGCACGATAAGCAGCACAAAGAGGCCCATCTCCGCCATGAGCAGCACGAACACCTAAAGAGGAGTCAGAAATCGCCGGAGCGAGGGGGGAGGGAGCAAGGCAGCTCTTACCAGTGTGTAGTAGAGCGTCATCGTGAAAGTGACGGCGTGGAAGAATGCTCAAAAGAAAGGTTGAATGGGGGTTGAGGGTCGTTGGGTATTGCTTCGTGAAGCTGTTGTGGTATACAATGCGTTCGCGGAGTGAATGGAGAGAAAGAAGAAGAAGAGAGAGAGAGAGATGAGAAGAAAACAAGAGAAGCCAGCGGAGCTTAAAAAGAAGGTTGAGAGGACACTCTGCGCTTTTCCTGGTTGCGTAGTGGCGGGCAGGACGAGCTTCGGGCCACTCGCTCAGCTTGCTTTCCTGGCTGCCGCCTTTGTCTGCCTGGGGTAATTACGACACAAGGGAAGGGCGTGCGGGCTGGACCTCAGCTGCTCTTTCCCGCGCTGGCAGAGAACGACAACGTCATCGTGGCTGGGAGTGGGTAGGTGGGGCGCCAGCCAAGAGTCAGGACACATGTGAAGGGGCCCACTTTTGTCGATTGGCTTTGTGGCTAGAGAAATAAATTTATTTAAATAGCAAGGAACCAAAAAAAAAAAACAAAAAAAAAAAGGGAAAATCAATTCGAGTGTCTCGGATCTCCAACCTCCAACGACGTTTGGCGATGGTGCACATAATGAATGGCATAGCAGACACGATGGATGCATTTCTGTGCAACTCGTGTCTCTCTGACAGAAAACATCTAATGTCAACAGTGGTCGAACATTGGTTGATTTCTTTCAGAACGCCCTTGGAACCTGACAACTGAATAGAAACTGAAGCGAAAAGGGAAAAGGAAAAAGAAAAAAAATCAAAATTCTGCAGCAAAATGGGACAGCACTGCCAAGCAAGATCGGCCAAGTGACGATGCTGCGTCTTCGCCCGCAAGGCTGCGTCGACCTCTGGAGACCCGACAGCAGTCGAGACGAGCCTCCCTGGCCTTATCCCGCGCTGGTGGGTCCCACGTGTTCCGCTGGATAGGTATGAGGCGAGGGCATTTTAGGTCGGCAGCCTGGACCGCTTTGGGACTATTTTGGGTTTGAGCTTTTTTTTCTTGCCGCTTTTTCTCATCAAATTGTTTTTTCAACTGTTTACCTCACCGGCTTCTCATCGTGCTCTCCACAACTCTGCTTCGAAAAATGCTGTCCTTTATGCTTCTGATGGATGTCTCTGCTGCCGCCGCCCGGCGGTAGTTTGCTCGCCTCTTTGACGACCACTTTCCTTGCCTCCCTTCGTGAACTTGGAAGTTCACAGCGGCTCTCATTGCTCTTTTCTTTTCTCTTCTTCTAGACTTATAAACTTGGAGCGTTGGTTTATTTATTTATTTCTGGTTTTATTTTTTCATATTTCGAACCCCCCGTGTTGCGCACTGCGCACCGCCGCGATGCACATCCACACGCCCCCCGAGCTCTTTCCGCCCATGCGCCAGCAGCCCTCCTTTGCCGAGGTCATGGCCTGTCTCGACGGCCTGCGGGCGTCCAAGCCGTCCGGCCCCTTCCTGTCTCTTGACGGACGTGGCGGCGGCAGCGGCAGCGACAGCGACGACGAGAGCGTCTGGGACTGCGCCACCCCGCGCGACGAGATCGAGGCCCGCCAGGCCGCCTCCGCCCTTGACGTCCAGCGCTACGCCAGCGCCGTCGCCCGCTACCTCGGCAGCATCGTCATGAACGACCTGGCCTGGCTGCCCGACGAGGACGACCGCGAGGCCCTGTGGGCCGCCGCCAGCCGCCGCATCGCCGAGCGCTGCGGCCGGACCGCCATGGGCGACATCACCCGGCGGTGGCCGCTGCCGCTGCCTCTCGAGGACGGAGACGAGGACGACGAGCAGCAGCCGCAGAAGCAGATCGACCTCGTCATCAAGGAGCCCGCCCTCGTCGGCGACAGCCTCGGCTTCAAGACCTGGGGCACGTCGTACGCCATGGCCCGCATGCTCCCCCAGCTGGCCGCGTCCCCCGGCCTGCGCCACCTGCAGCCGCGGCTGAGCCGCGGCCTGCCCGTGCTCGAGCTCGGCGCGGGCACGGGCCTGCTG
>WNYD01000224.1:0-41013 GCA_021396205.1 Sporothrix brunneoviolacea
CCGTCGCCGCGGCCGTCGGCGTCGTCGGCGAGCCCAAGACGCCCAGCCGCCGGCGGTCCACGTCGGTCGAGGCGCCGCCGCGGCCCCCCTCTTCGGCCGGCGGCGGCGGGGGACAAGGCCAGGCCATCGGCTTCGTCAACTTCACGCCCGACGACCACACGCTGCTGATGACGGGCGTGGCGCCGAGCGGGTCGTCCAAGACCAAGGCGCGGCGGGAGCGCGAGCTGCAGGAGAAAACGCGCAAGTTCAGCGAGCGGCTGGTGCGGGCGATGGCCGAGGCGGGCGGCGACATGCGCAAGCTGGAGGTGGAGGGGCTGAGCAACCTGAGCATCCAGCTGTGATGTTTTTTTTCTTCTTCTTCTTCTTTTTTCACTTCTTTTTTCATGTCTTCTTCTCCTTATTCTCCTTCTCCTCTAGAGTGTACGATTACCACCCCTTCCGTGTCGTTTTGTGTCTGCTGGTGATTCTCTTGATCTGCGTTTCTTTTTGTCCAAGTTGAGAGCCCGCCCTTGATCCTTTTTTTTTCCTTCTCTGGGAAACGATGATAATCTTTTGTATTCGATTTCCGTGCTGTGCGTGTGTTTTTGGGATGTAAGATTATGTTTTTCTTTTCTTTTCTCTCCCGTTCATGACTTGAAAAGACTGTGCTTCTCTTGCTTTTCTTGGTTAGCCTTTTTTTGCGTAATTTGCGTCATGTTGAAACTTTTGTGGATAGCAGGTGCCTTTTTTTTTCTTCTTTTCCTTTTGTAAGATACTTGGAAGGCCAGAGAAAGAAAATAAGATTCTTCCATTCAACTCGTACGTACCTCGAATAGATTATAGATGTCTGCCTAGTTGTGTTCACGCTCTTCCGGTCCTGCAAGAAGACCAAGTACCTGTTGACAATCTCATGCACTTTATATCAAACTGATTTCACGATGGGGGCCTTCGAGGCTACTTTTAACAGAATTTGTAAAATTAAAAGACAACATAGAGAACTAGAGAGACAAGAGAGGAAAAGGGAAAAAAAGCTGTTGTGCCGAAGACATCTGCAATCACATAAGAGAGTGCTGCGACGACGCAGTGCTTGTCCCCCCTCCCCCCCCCCCTGAGCCTGTTTTTGTCGACAGGAGTCGGCCAAAAGACGCGTGTAAAGCTGCAAAAACCGCCCGTTTTCCCAAACAAAAAGAAATGATACAAAAGAAAAGACCAAAGCTGAAAAACGGGCTCTTTGCAAAATGGCCAGAGTTGGGCGACGGCAAGGCGTGAAAGACGAGGCAGGGACCCACAATTCAGTTGAACATGCTTTTGTCTCCCGGTCTCTCTTCTCTCTTTCCCGCCTTCCATGCTTTCTTCTCGTGCCAAAAAAAGGTAGCCAAAACCCTCAAGACAAAAATACCCCCTTTTTCTATCGCTATCTCCTCCCAGTCCAGCTGACGAGCCTGTTGTGCCTTTCCTTTGAATAAACAAAAATGGCGGTCGGGTGTGAGTCGATGTGTCGGTTCGGCGGGTGGATATGTACACATAAACAAAAAAAAGCCGGTGGTGTTGGAATAAGGAAATTGTGGATGCAGTGTATGTATGGTCGACCCGTATCGTGGTGTGTGTGGTTGCAACACGAAAGCAAAACAAAAAAAAATGGAGTAGAAACAGTAGAAACTTCCAAAGGTTGGTGACCTCCTTTCCTGGACGCCTTGTCATGCTGTATATAAAAAAGACGAAAAAAAATCGACGACAAAATATGGTCAGCTAAAATGGCTTCCCATTTTAGCCGAGTATGTGTTCTTTGACAAGAGCTGCACGTTGCCCTCTCACATTTGGAGAACCACTGTGCATATGCTCTGGAAGCGGGAGGCGCGGTGACCACGAGTATAAAGACTTGGGTGGTGCCACATTCTGAAAATAGCTGTCGGATAGCAGTGACATCCAATAACATAACCAGATACATAGGTTGTGCTGCTTGAATCGGCGAGGCTACCTTCTAATCAGGGCTGTAGGCAAAGCATCTACTCTCTATAGAGATAGGGTAGCAGTTTCACCGCGGCCGCCCGTTTTGTCGGTACAAAGACATCTAGTGATCGTAACCGGCGCCACGTTGCCATGGGCTAAAAAATAACAACAGGTTAGCTATCCGTTTGTCTGACTACGGAAGATCATGCAAACTTACCTAGCATTGTTCTGCGAGCGGAATCCAGAAGGGCTGGCATTGTTTTGTGAGCGGAATCCAGCTGGGCTGGCGTTGTTTTGTGAGCGGTATCCACCAGGGCTGGCATTGTTTTGTGACCGATAGCCGCCGGACGACGACAGGTTGGAGGTCGAGTTGTTGTATGGGCTCGGCGACCGGCCGACGGGGGGGACAAGGCCATAGGCGCCGCCGCCACCGTAGCCGTTGTCATAGGCTTGCGGGGCAGCAGAGCTGTGAGACGTTTGGCTGCGGTTGTCTGCCGGGAACAGCGGAATCGCCGGGTCGATCGGAGAGCGAGGCGCATCACGGTACGGGTTGGAGGCTGGGACGTTGGCGGCGAGGGTGGGATCCGTGCGGCGGCGGAGCGAGTCGGACGAAATCGACTCGTTGTCGTCGTCCAGGTCCAGGTTGGACTTGTAGCCGACCTTGTCGCCGCGGGCGGTGACAGCCAGGGCATCCAGCTCGGTGGTGGTGTTCAGCTGCGTCTGCGACTTCATAAACGAGGCGCGGTCGTCGGCCATGAACTGGTAGCGCGTATCCGGGTCCTTGCGGAAGAAGACCATGGCCGTGGTCACAATCAGCATGATCAGGAGAACCAGGGAGAAGACGGCGTTCAGAATCCAGAGGACAACGCCCACAACGCCGGTCACGATAGCCGGCTGGTCGAAGACGTCGGTGAAGATCAGCAAGCAGATGGCGTTGAAGAAGTTGACGCTGCAGATGGCAATGTTGAACGAGTTGGTCTTCTTGTCCATCCAGGGGCGGAGCACGCTGGCAGCGATCAGAGCGGCGGCCTCGATCAGGATAAAGGCAATCGCTTGGACCACGCCCTTGGACTGGGCAAAGGCGATGAACATGCCCTTCACCAGGGTGTAGAACAGGATGGGGACGATGTAGTAGTACGCGGAGGCGCGGAACTGCACGTAGAGGAAACCCCACTTGTTCAGGGCCTGGGGGTCGGAGAACAGAATGTACGCCGGGTTGCGGTGCATGGCCACGGAGCGGCGGGCGATTCGGATGACCTTGAAGGAGGCCCAGCCGAGGGTGATCATCATGCCAAACAAGAAGAACACGGCGAGCACAACAATGGCGGGCGAGTCGACCTGGGTGAACTCCCAGAGGCAGAGAATGCACATCTGGGGGAAGCCGATCAGCGTCACGCGGAAGAGGATGCCCTTGAGCACGGTAAACCAGCCGTTGCGGAACTCGAGGAAGGTATCGCTCTTTATCCAGCGGTTCTTGGCGGCCAGCTCGCAGAAGCCCTTGAAGGCGGCGACGCCGAGGATGACGAAAACAACGAAGATGCAGTAGAAGGTCAGGCCGGTCAGGACCAGGTTGGTGGACTCGATGCCGGCGCGGTAGGCCACACGCTGGATGCCGTACACGACGTAGCTGCCGGAGCTGTTCAGGACCTGGGCGCGCTTGGAAAGGGCACCAGCAGCGTTGCTGATGTGCCGGACGACGTGGCCGGCGATGTGGCGCGGCATCAAGGCCACATGGCGCGGCATGTGGGACACAGAGCGCGGCAGGTACTCGGAGGCGGCCTCGGCCAGGGTGAGAGACCGCTTTTCAACCTCGACGGAGACGGCGGAGAGCGAGTCGAACAGGTCGGACGGCGTGCCGCCGGTGGCGCGCTGGTACCAGGTGAAGATGGTCTGCATGAAGCCGACGCGGATGATGCCCATGCTCCACTGGAAATCCTGGGTCCACGACTGGGCGGCGGGCGGCAGCGTGATGCCGGTCAGGCCGACCATGGCCTGGGCCTGGAAGTAGCCGAAGAGCGACAGGGCGTTGGCGGCGACGTGGGACGCGGCGTTGGAGTGGCCCAGGCCCGAGACGACGGCAGACGAGGCCAGGGCAAGACCGGCCACAACGGCAGTCGCCCACTTGACGCCGAGGAGATCGACCGTCTTGCCGTTGGAGAATTCGGCCTCGACACAGGCCACGCTCTCGCCGGCCTGGTCGCCCGAGGTCATGTTGATGTAGACCTTGGCGACGGCGTCGAGGTCGGGGAAGGTGTAGGCGATGCCAGGGATGATGGACGTGCCGCTGCCGACGTCGATGTTGAAGTTCATGGAGAGCTTGCCGGCAGTCATGGGGCAGAGGCCGGCGAGGCCGGAGTTGCCGCAGGGGTCGACGGTCTCATGGACGATCTGGTAGCCGTAGGCGAGGATGGTGATGTCGAACACGACGTTGCCCTCGATAGAGGAGACGGCGACCAATTCGACGCTGGCGGAATTGTTGTTGGGCGTGAAGACGACGTCGAACAGACTGGCCGTGAAGCCGGAGTTGGCCTGGCAGGTGTTGAGGGAGCTGGACCGGAGCAGCTGCTCAGCCGCGGCCGAGGTGACGCAGAGGGCGCCGAGGGCTCCGAAGAGGAGTGATCTTGCGGAAGACCACATCGTTGCGGTGGTTGGTGAGGTTCCGATGGTTCGATGCTGTTTATTTGTTTGTTTGTTCGCGTGGTTTCTCACGTCCGGGAAATCATGTGTGGTTCGTGGCGCGCGACCGAGGAGAAGCCGTGAGCGACGCTGGGAAGAAACGAAGGTGAGGTAAAACAACAACTACACAAAAAACGAGTGTCGTAGACAAGTGCGAGCCACGGCGTCGATGGCCAGTTCCGTTCGTGGTGGTCGAGCGAGAGGAGGATGAATGACGAAGCAGCGAGGGAGGAAATTGGGCCGCTCAGGGGCGCGACGAACTAAAAGGGGTGGGCCGCGTGGACTGGAAGGGAGATCAGTGACAGAGGAACAAGGGAGCCTTTTCCGGTGGGAGAGAAAAGGAAGCACGGCGGGTGCACCGAAAAGAAAAAAGAGTGAAGATGCAGACGAGAGGGGGGAAAGGCAAAGAGAAAGATGAAGATTGGCGATGATAAGAAACGAGAGAAAGGGGACGATGACGAGAAGGGAATGAAGAGGGAAAAGGAAAGAGCCTGCTCAAGGTGACGGAAGGCACGTTCGGAGAGTGCAGTCAGGCCCTCCTTCCTGTTTTTCTTTGTGTGGTGGTGGTGGTTGGTGGTATTATTGGCGGTGGCAGAGCGAAACGAGGAAAAAGGAGAGCAGGGAAGGCCAGGAAGGGGACAGCGCAAACAGGAAAGGCCGGGAGCGAGAAAGAGTGGAGGCTTGTGTCTAGAATACGTAGTCGCAGGTCGCGAGGCCGTTCGTACTCGCAGTCGGACCAAGAAAACCAGCAAATGCAGTGGAGGGCAGGGGCCCCAGCGGGAGCGAAAGGGGGTGGGCGCATCCATGCAAGGGCAAATGAAAGCGCGGGAAAGAGGGGGTGCGGGGGCGTGTCAATAGAACGGGCACAGTGGCACGGGGGAACACAAAGAGGAAAGAGCGAGCAGCGGCGCCGCAGAAAAGCTTGGAAGGGCCTGTAGTTGTACGAGTACTTGGGGGCTGGGGCTCCGCGAGGCAGGTCGCTTTGGTGCATATAACGGTGTGCGATACCTGCGGATGCTCTTACGCAGCACACGGTGGGCCGGCAGCCGGGGTACTTGTCGCTGCTGCTGCTGGCGTTGCGCTAGCCGTGTACCATAATACAGTGCGCATTGCTAGTCGCTTGGCGACAAGCAGGCATTGGACGAAGTACTTCACCCGCTGGAATTGCAAGAAGAATACACCCGTATCATTCATCTGCACCGCCTAAATACAGTGTAATAATTGCCAGCTCGTATTGACACAGGAATCAAAGGGCGACGCCGAGCCAGCCGTCGGCTGACAGCCTCTGCTGGAATCTTGCTCTCGTCGTATCTTACTCCGCATTGCTGTCGCTGACGAAGAGCCGGCCGATGCAATTACGAGAAGTTGCGCCTGCCGACCCTTCTTTTGTTCTTGCCCAGCTGCTTGTCTCGCCACCGTCGTCCCTTCCCTTGGGGACCAATACGGCGTATCCTACAATGGGATGGCGTCCTTGCACGCTGGTCGCAGCTGCCCTTTCTTTTGTTTCTTTATTTAGATGCCCGTTTCGGGCTCGTTTTGGCCTTGGCCCAGGCCTGTTCTTTCCTTCTTTCCACGGAGTCTTCGTCTTGGCGGGCTCTCCTAGGCCCGCTTTTGGCCAAGTCGCCCCCTGAGGCCAGTGGGGAAAGAGCGCTCTCCCCAAGAAAAGAAAAAAAAGAGGGAAAAAACGACACCAGCGCCGAAGCAGCAAGATTGCCTGGCGAAAAATAGAATAAGATCCGATACGAACGGCGCTGCATATTACGAGCGCTGGAATAATGGGACGCGTAACGCAAGGAACAGCGGAACAGCGGGGACGGGGCGCCAGGACAGTGCTGACTCATTCCAGAGGCACTGTCTCTCCGGAGGCAAACAATACGAGGCCAAGCCGTATTAATATGCAGCAATACGGAGTACGAGAACGGCGCGCGCGAACACGACAGCGCTAAAGCAGTGCCCCGGGGAGAGGAGCCCTTCCCGCTTTTGCGCTCATCAGGGGAATGTCGCTCGAAATGAAGCAAAATAAGACGGAAGAACAGAAATGCAGCAAAAGCGTGGGCAGTATTAAACGTAAACGAGAAATGGCTCTGCACAGCCACCGCCGGTTCGTGTTTGGGCGCCGTTTGACCAAAACAAGCTTTTGCTCGCTGGCTTCTTCTCGTTCCGGTCTGCTCCCCTGGTTTAGCCAGATGCGCGGTAGGCCATCTTGAAACAAAGACGAGGACGCTGGCGTGGAGGCCCAAGCAGGGCGAGGCGAGTCGGTGAGAATCTTCAGAAGCCATCAGGGAGCAGCCGCCGGGCACAGCGCCCCCCCCCCCCCCCCGTGGCGGCTGGATCAATTGGCTGGCAGCGGGCGTGCTGTCGTCGCTGCGCGTGTGCTCGTTTCTGCGGACCGTGTCCCAAACACCAATTGTCAGAGGCGAGCGACAGCTGCAACCAGGGGAGAGGGGAGACGAACTGCAATCTTAGTTGCACAGCCACGCCCGACCAACAAGCAGTCGGGGGAGCCAATCACAGCACGGCGCCGTATAATAGCAATAGGACTCAGACGAATGACCCTAGCCTGTCAACGAAAGGGAAGGTCTTGAAAGAGGCGAGGCGAGGTAACGTGAGCCAACTGTCGGCTGGGCGAGACCACTCCGTAGAGACCAAAGACACGAGATATGGAGAAGTACGAGAAGGAGTACGAGAAGGAGTACGAGGAGGATGGAGAACACGAGTCATTAAACGGACGGGGCGCAAGACTGCCGACCGCCGTGGAGAGGAGTGGAGGAACATGGGGAAGAAGAGCGGAATGAGCGAAAGGAACAAAATGAACGAAATGGCCGAAGTGGCCTGTCATCCCGGCCGTTGGAATGCGCTGATCGGGCCCTGCCCGCAAGCTTAGTTTGTCCGTATTACATTCGTATCGTGCTGCGCTATGTTTTGATGGCCGTAATTACGACTTGGCGATGCCAGTCTTTCTCTTGGAACGCCGCTTAACCCGGTGAAGGAGGCTGTGGCCGGGGCCGGAACCAGAGGAAGAAGATGATGAAGACGACAAAGAAATCATCACATCCGGTCTTCCTTGTCATATACGCCAATCCCTATCGCCCCTACTGCAATTTAGACTGCCACCCTCGACTCTGTATGTGCGACTTGTGTTTTGTTTTGGACGAGGGTGCAGACAGAGGTGCCAAGGGTGGATTTGCCTGTCCCTTCACATCGCCGGCCGGGTCGTGTGCCCGGTCCAGGTTGCGCGAGAACGGGCTCGACGAACTCTGTTACAAAAATAAATTAAAGTTGGCAGCAGAGGGTGCAGGGCCCGGGCGATCGAGCCTGGAGCAGTCTGCCGGGGGGGTTGTCGGTATCGTATACGGCGTAGACGACCGTAGCGAGCGTGAAGGTGGGTGAGAAAGAACCTTAACGATCATCAAACACGACAGCCTTTGGCGAGGGGACAGAGGAGGCGAGTCTTCATGTATCCAATGGCTCTGCTACCGTGGTCGTGACGAGGCGAAGAGCTTTGCAGCTTCCAGCGAGCGTTGATCTGCGAGAGCAGCGCAGTCAATGAAATCCAAGAACAGCAGCTGGACCATGAAGAACCAAAGCCAGACGAATGAGAGGCGGCTTCTGCCCATTCTGTCCCTGCAGCCTAGATTTTTCTGCTTTTCTTGAATCCCCTTCTCCATATCCCAAACATGGAAGAAAAAGGGGGGACCCTGTTTTGAAACATGGCGGGAACAGCAAGGGCGTGTGCTATTTTGCCGCGTTTACCCTTCGTGTCTACGTCTTTCCTACCCCGTGCTCCCCTTCGCCTTGGCCTTGTGTAAAGAGAAAGGACAGAAAGGCACGGTAGTAGTTAATCTATTTTATATGTGCCGGCGGCTACGATCGTCGACGTCCCGTGCGTTCCATCTAATTTATATTGGGGGGTGTCTGTGGACGGCCATCGTGAGATGAAAAAAAGAGCAGAAAATAAAATACAAAATAAAACGGCGATCCTCCCGTCTTGGCCTTTTTTTTTTATATGCTGTATATTGTGTCCTTGGTCCTGGGTAACGAAAAGCAGGATTGTTAGACGCGGGATGCAATATCGTGATATTGCAATGTGTTTTTCTACAGCGGTCCAGGAATTCGGAAACAGACTTTTCCTCTTTCTTGTGGGACGATTTGGCAAGTGACGTATTTCGTCCAACGTGGAAATGAGATGGGTAACGTATGTGTAGCATGTGTGCGCAAAATCTCGAGATCTACGAATATTACAGCACACAGTATTCATTTTTATTTATTTAAAATAAAATGAATATTTTAATGGCTGATACTTGCGTTACAACGGTTGACATATCACCATCGAATCAAGCAGCCAAGGTCCGGAGCCATTCCCTGTTCCCCTATTGTCCAACGCCGACAGACACAAAACCGGTCGCGGATGCTCTTGATTTTGCAAAAGAAGTAGTATTACCCCCCCCCTTCTTCATCCAATCATCTCGCCCAAGAGGAGGTTCTTGTAGCTCTCCATGCCCTCGGTCAGGCGAATGTACGTGCCCGCCGCCAGCATCTGAATCTCGCCTTCCTGGCCATTGGCAGATGCATCGCCGCCGCCGCCGCCGCCGCGCGTGTTCTCCAGCACCTGCAGCACCCAGTCGCGCGTCTGCACCACCTCGCGCGGCAGGTCGCGGCAGAGCTCCCGCGCGCGGCCCTCGTTGACGTCCAGCAGCGCCAGCAGCGCAAACAGCACGGCGTGCGTCACCAGCACGTCGCCGACGCAGTGCGCCTGCACGCTGCTGCTGAGCAGGAGGCCCCAGAGCTCGGCGGTCATGTCGGGCAGGGCGAGGGCGCTGGGCCCGGCCGCGTGCAGCACGACGGCGAGCGTCTTGAGGTAGAGCGACAGCAGCGACGGCTCGAAGAGGACGCCGCGGCGCATGCGCGGCGCCGACGACTGCAGCGCGAGCTGGAACCGCGCCGCCAGCGGAAAGAAGAACGCCGCGGCGAGCAGCTGGCCCGCCGTGTTGGTTGTTACTTTTTGGTGTGGTTTGGTTGCTGTCCGTGTCACGGTGCCGGTGCCCTTGGCTTTGGTGACCCCGGACTCCGCCTTCCCACCACTCTTCTGCTGGAGACGCGACTTGAACGAGGCCAGCTTGAGAACGTCGGGTCCCGTCGCCTCGTCGGCCGCCTTGGCGGCAATCGGGCCGAGGAAGCTGGCGGTCAAGGAGTCGGCAATCGAGTCGAGGGCACCGCGAGTTAAAGGCTTCAGCGGCGAGGAGCCGGGAAGCCTCCCCCCCGGCTGAGACGCTTCTGACGGGACGTAGAGCCTCTCCACGCGCTCTGGCAGCTGCTTTGAGGGAAACGCTGCGGCCGACGCGTGCTCGGAGGAGTCAAAGCCGGCCAGCTCCCGTGCCCCCAAGCCCAAGGCTGTCAAGACGGACGCCCTCTGCGCGAGGGAGTAGTCGCCTTCGAAGAAGGTCAGCGCGTACCAGGGCCCGACCATCTTGGGCTGGGCGACAACGAGAGCCACCATGCCCTGCAGCCGCAGCTGGTGGAAGTCGTCCATGTCGTACATGTCCTGGAGCCCGACGAGGATCGAGGCGAGGTCCTGCGCATGCTGCTGCACCTCCGTGCCAAAGTTGGCTTTGCGCTGAATCAAAACCGGCGCCGTGGTCA
Organism: Sporothrix brunneoviolacea; assembly: GCA_021396205.1. Taxonomy (NCBI): domain Eukaryota; kingdom Fungi; phylum Ascomycota; class Sordariomycetes; order Ophiostomatales; family Ophiostomataceae; genus Sporothrix; species Sporothrix brunneoviolacea. The sequence goes on from WNYD01000224.1 coordinate 10,246, forward strand.
GTGCTAATCTCTGCTTGTCGTAGTTCTCTGTTTCGCGGAAGTAGGCGATCAAGTCGCGAATGTACACCGGCGCCTTTGGCTTGTCCCTTCTGATGAGGGTCGGGTCGTCGTCAGAATCCTCGGCGTCCGAGTCCGGCTTCCCGTAGGCGACGAGGTCGCCACCGCCATCACCCCCTCCGTCCTCGTCGTCATCGTCAACCTCCTCGATCACGAAGCCTGTCGTTCTTGGCTGGACGGGCTGTCGGCGGACCGGCTTGGCTGAAGTCTTTGGTGGTTGGGGCTTGGTTTGTTTTGCGCCGCTTGCGTTGCCCTTTGTGCTTGGCGTACGTTTCCTCAACGACTCCAGAGAGCCCACGGTGTCGGAAACCCGCACGAGCGCCTTGTACCACTTGGCCTCTTCAGAGTTCATTTCTTCCATGTGGAAGTCCAATTTCTGCTTGTTGTCGTCTATCAAGCTGGAGAGAGCCTCCCCGACAACCATGCCGAGGAACCGTGCCCGGTTCTGCGATGCACTCAGTCGATTCGATACGGCATCAAGGTATGCTCGTGACCTCAGCAGAGATGCTAGGCTCCTTGGAGCTTCTCGACTAACGTATCCTGCCGACAGGAGCAAAACTTGTGCCTTGGCTGTCAAACTGCCGTCAGTAGCTGGCCCTCGTGGCACAAAGAGGAAAAGACGCCGACTTACCTTCTTGTTGCATAACGGGAGAATGTTTGATGAATAGCTGGTCACCGAATTCGGCCATCGATTTCTCCAAAATATCAGGCAGCCCCTTGTGGATGTCGGCCACAACTGCCATAGCCGCTCGGCGCACACCGATTCCGCCTCCGAGGCCAACGGCAGGACTTGCCAAAAGCCACGACACCAGCTGCTCATGGAGAAGAGTGCTGTTGCCCGCCACCCGTTTGATCAGGCCGGCCACGGCCGATACAGTAGCGGCATCTACTGACGCGGGATCCGTGGAAAAGGAGCTAAAATACGCTTCTGATGCAAACTTTAAGATGCCGGAAAGTATCTTCTTCTGCTCATGCGGCGGGAGCTGCCCCAGGAGGCGGGCCAGAGCATCTTCACCCGCATCGGCACTGCCGAGGATGAGGTCGGACACCAGGGCTGAAATCACCGCGTCTATATGGCCGTTAGCAAGCCTCCATGAAAATCAAATTCGCAGCGGAAGCAATATGAAATAACGCACCAGGGTAGCCGAGCCGCAGGGATTTCCCGAGCAGAGCTCCATGAACCTTCTGGTCTTCGGATTTCGCGTCCTGGGAAGCCCACCGTATGATACTTTTGACCAGCCACAGACTGTATTCTTTGCCGTTCGCCACCCAAGTTGGAGAGAGCTTTTCTGAGCCGAACTCCTGCTTGACAAACGATTCAGCTTCCGCAGCAAGAGAAACGATTTTCCCGCCGCCGACGAGATTCAAAAACTCCTGTGCCAGCGGCCGCGTCTTGGCATCGTCGTCGGTCCCGTATTTGCTCGCGGCCCAGACCTGAGCCACGGCCTCGTCGCCAGCGAGCAGCTCGGACAGGACTTCGAGCAGGGTCCTGAGCTGCCACGCCGGATTCCCGCCGGCCTGATCCTGCTTCGCAGCGCTGCCTGTCTTGGCCTCGGCCAGGAAAGCCCGCAGGCGGACAGCGAGAGCACTTAGTCCCGTGACGCTCCGAAGGCACGCGAGCAGGAGGTCCACGTCCGAGTCTGCGCGCCCGCCATGCTGCTTCTTTTTGCTCTTTTTTGCCTCGCGGCCGCCGGAGCTCTCTTCCCGCAGCAGCGCCCAGTAGTTGGGCACGATCGCGGTCACCAGAACCTGCACCAGCTGGGCGGACAGCGGCGTGGGCTGCCGGATGTTGACGGGCGCGCCGTCCGCGAGAACAAACCGCAGCACCGACACCAGCGTCTCGTAGTCCGGCTCGTTCCGCAGGATCTCGAGGGCCTCGTCGGCCGAGCTCGCCGTGAAGTGCTGCCGCGCCGGTGCGGCCGGTGCTGCCTTCTTGATGACCTCTTGGAAGAGCGGCTCCTCCGTGTTTTCCGGTTTATTGTACGTCGTGCTGACGGGCGATAGCAACGCGTCCATGTCGGCGGCCGGCGGTCTGCGCCCCAGACATCTGTCCGGCGTTGATTTGGGGTTGCTGGAGCTGTTTTCACGGTCTGCGTTTGGTTAGAGGGTTCAGGCTGAGTTTCTAGGTGCGGGTTGCTGCGTATTATAGCGGGGGGCCTGGCCGCTGACGCTGAAGCGCTTATCGATAAGCACCCGACACCCAGCTTAGTGTTCCAGATACAGGCGGCTCGCGGCCGCCCCGCGCCTTGTGACAGATCGGAGCTCTGTTTCAACCTCACCCGACCGACGGGCGTATGCTGGTGAACATTGCGTTTTCCAAGACAGTTGTTCGCCATGGCCGACACGGCAGTAGAAACGAGTTCCGAGCGATGGTGAGTCGCTTCCTGCAGCTTCCCGCCCACCGCCGACACTGCCTTGCCCCGGCAGAGCATCGCCAGAGCATCGCCGCCTGACTTTCTCCTGTAGGAAATTCCTGGACAGGATCCGGACGACGCCGGGCCCCTTCACCCCCCTGGAGAGCGGATACGAAGCAGATAATGTCATTCCGACCGTCAGCCAGATGAAGATCCTGGTCATCGGGGCCGGCGGCCTGGGCTGCGAGATCCTCAAGGACCTCGCGCTGTCGGGCTTCAAGGACATCCACGTCATCGACATGGACACCATCGACATCTCGAACCTCAACCGCCAGTTCCTGTTCCGCAAGTCCGACGTGGGCAGCTACAAGGCCGAGGTGGCCGCGCGCTTCGTCATGCGCCGCGTGCGCGGCGTCACCATCACGCCCCACAACCGGCGCATCCAGGACTTCGACGAGGCCTTCTACATGCAGTTCCAGATCGTCGTGTGCGGCCTCGACAGCATCGAGGCGCGGCGCTGGATCAACGCGACGCTGGTCGGTATGGCCGAGTCCGGCGAGTCGGGCGACTGCATCAAGCCGCTCGTCGACGGCGGCACCGAGGGGTTCAAGGGCCAGGCGCGCGTCGTCATCCCGTCCATGACGTCGTGCATCGAGTGCCAGCTCGACATGCACGCGCCGCGCGCCGCCGTGCCGCTGTGCACGATCGCGAGCATCCCGCGGCAGCCCGAGCACTGCGTCGAGTGGGCGCACGTCATCGCCTGGGACAAGGAGAAGCCGTTCCCCGCGCTCGACAAGGACGACCCGGAGCACATCACGTGGCTGTACCAGAAGGCGCTGATCCGCGCCGCCGAGTTCAGCATCGCGGGCGTCACGTACGCGCTGACGCAGGGCGTCGTCAAGAACATCATCCCGGCCATCGCCTCGACCAACGCCGTCATCGCCGCCAGCTGCTGCAACGAGGTGCTCAAGATCGCCACGGGCGTCGTGCCGTCGCTGGGCCTCGAGGAGAACTACATGATGTACTCGGGCAACGAGAGCATCTACACCTACACGTTCAAGCACGAGCGCAAGGACGACTGCCCCGTGTGCTCCGAGGACCAGAGGGCGCGGCCGCTGCCGACGGACCTGGGCCTGACGCTGGGCGATTTCCTCGACTCCTTCAGCGACCGGCCCGAGGCGCAGCTGAAGAAGCCGTCGATCCGCGCCGAGGGGAAGACGCTCTACATGCGCAGCCCGCCCGGCCTGGAAGAGCAGACGCGGCCCAACCTCGACCGCACCCTGACAGACCTGAAGCTGGAGCACGGCTTCGAGGTGGTCATCACCGACCCGGCCTTCCCGAGCCTCGTGTTTAGCTTTATCCTCACGCCAAAAGCGTAGGCGGGGATCGGAAGAGCTGGCTCTTATTTATAATGAATGACCCCAAAAAAAAATAAACAAAATGATTTTCAAGGCGACCACGTTTCATAATTCTTTCATCCGTCCTGTGTTGTGTGAATGTTTCTTTGATTTTGCTTTTTTTGGTATTCCAGACGCCGTGAGATGTCCCCTCCCCCCCTGTGGTAAATACAGATGTCTATGTTGACGTAGCAAAAAAACTTGACACCAGAAAGCAAAAAGCCGTGTAAATGATATGCATCCCCAGGTTCTACCGCTGCTGCCTTTTCTGCCCTTTTTCTTTTTCTTCATTATTCCTACGCTCCCTGCTCCCTCAATCTGGTCATGTTCTTCACGTGCTTCTCGATCTTCTGGCACTTGAGCTTCATCATCTTGACCGACTCCAGGAACAGCTCGTCGCTGTCCCACTGGCCCGAGCTCTCCACCGAGAAGATGAAGTGGTCCTTGCGCCGCCCCAGCTTGACCTTGTCCCGGAACTCGGGGTGCCGCAGGCACTCGCGGCTGACGGTGTCGCGCATCGGGTCGACGACCACCGCCCGCGTATCGCCCACGTGCTCCGCGTACGCCTTGTCTTGGCTCGCGATCTTCTTGGTGACCTTCTCGAGGCCGATCACGCCCGCGGGGAAGCACTTGGCAAACTTGGCGGCGTCGGCGCCGACGATCGGCTGCCGGATGTCGATGATGGGCAGCAGGCGGTAGGACGCCGTGCACACGGGCGAGAACTTGGCGTGGTCGGCGCCGACGCCCTTGTGCATGTGCATCTCGATGTCGATGACCTGGCCGGGCCGCAGCTTGGCGACCAGGATGTCCGGGTTGACGGGCGCGATGGCGTCGTCGCCGGAAAAGTACTCGAGCTGGCGGCCCTCGGGCACGAAGACGATGTCGCTCGCGTACACGTGCGCGTGGTGGTAGAGCTTCTTGGGGTCGGTCTCGCCGGGGGCAGCGCTGTGGTTGCGCGTGCACTCGACGCGCAGGTCCAGCTTGAGCGTGTTGTAGTCGAAGGACGTCGGGAACTCGCCGGCGTCGGCGTCGGCCGCGGGGCGCTTCCAGAACTTGATGAAGTTGCGCAGGCCCTCGCGGCCGCCGCGGAACGGGATGAGGCCGAGGCGGTGCGCCAGCACCTCGTCCTGGATCACGGACGTGTTGTTGTCGATGTAGGCGGTCTCGATGGCCACGGTCGGGATCTCGGAGATCATGATGCGGCGGAAGGCGTTGGCGATGCTGGCGTCGACGCCGATGAGCGAGAAGGAGGCGTCGAACGGCTCGTTCTTGTGGAACACGACGCGGAGGCCGTCGCGGAACTCGTCGACGTCCCAGGCCAGGTCCTCGTTGGGGAAGTTGCCGGGGAACTCCGTGGCCGAGACATTGGTGACCGTCTCGAGGTTGACGCCGATGGTCTTGATGGGTCAGACGGAAGGTACATTATGAAATGAACACAGAAATAAAGACAAAGACGGAAACAAACACAAAGACAGAAATACTCACCCTCCGCCGATCAAGCTCGGCTTGGCTGGGCTTCGTTAACGGTGCCATTGTGTGCTTGTATGGCCATGTGGTGGTGTCGAGCGGTGGAAATGGCAGCCAGGGAAAATACGCAAGATAAACTTTTTTCCTTATCGGTCGCTTATCGGCCCCGAGGCTCACCGTCACAGCGCTGCTTGGAGGGGGACGACCTCACCTTAGGTGAGCCTCCAGACCCACAAAACAGCAGATTGGCCAATAGAACCTCCCCAGGTAATTCAAGCTCTGTGACTCGCTGGCTAAAGCGGGTCAGCACGGGCGATGGGTTGTTCCGGGCGTAGTTTCTTTTCTGGGAGCTCGGGACTTGACGGGCAAGAGACATTTTGAGGCCCTGGAAGGTGGCTGTTTTCCGCACCACACGGCCGTCCCCTCCCCCCGTCCGATCCCTCCGCCCTCTATCCACCGGCTCCGAACGAGCAATTCGCATCGGGGAAGCGGGCTGTTGAGCTGAGCATCCATTTCCGGGACGTCTGCGCCGCGCTTGTGTCGCTTCGCCCCCCGACGATCACCACTATCGACAAAACACACCAAAAAGACAGCTTCAAAAAAACACCATGTCGAGCCTCTACCGGTTGGCCGGCCGTGGCGCCGCAAAGCGCCTCTGCCTGCGCCCGGCTGCTGCCTCGCCTGCGACCCTGAGCAGCCCTGCCACGGCCGCCCTCTCTACAAAAGCCTACGCCGCCGCACGGCGGACACCAGCCCTCCGGGCGTTCTCGACGACCACCTTGCGCCGGTACGCCGACCCCTACGAGGGCCAGGGCACGCGCCTGGTGCCCGTCGGCGACGACTTCCAGGTGCCCAGCCCCGAGGACCTCCTGGCGCGCCAGACGCCGGTCGAGGAGCAGTCCAAGCACCCCCTCACGGACAACACGGTCGAGGGCCGCAAGATCCGCCACTACACAGTCAACTTCGGCCCCCAGCACCCGGCCGCTCACGGTGTGCTGCGGCTGATTCTGGAGATCAACGGCGAGGAGATTGTCCGGGCGGACCCCCACGTCGGCCTGCTGCACCGCGGCACCGAGAAGCTGTGCGAGTACAAGACCTACCTGCAGGCGCTGCCCTACTTCGACCGGCTCGACTACGTGTCCATGATGACCAACGAGCAGTGCTTCTCGCTGGCCGTGGAGAAGCTGCTGAACATCGAGATCCCGGAGCGCGCCAAGTTCATCCGCACGCTGTTCGGCGAGCTGACCCGCGTCCTGAACCACCTGATGTCCGTCCTGTCGCACGCCATGGACGTCGGCGCCCTGACGCCGTTCCTGTGGGGCTTCGAGGAGCGCGAGAAGCTGATGGTAGGAAAAGCACCCTGCGACCAATTGGGGAATTCGTGAAAAGCACGCCGAGAGCTGAGAGCTGACATTTCTTTTTTTCGCCACTTTTGTAGGAGTTCTACGAGCGCGTCTCCGGCGCCCGCATGCACGCCGCCTACGTCCGCCCCGGCGGCGTCCACCAGGACATCCCGCTGGGCCTCCTCGACGACATCTACCAGTGGGCGACGCAGTTCGGCGACCGCATCGACGAGACCGAGGAGATGCTGACGGACAACCGCATCTGGATCAACCGCCTGCAGGGCGTCGGCGTCGTGTCGGCCGAGGAGGCGCTGAACCTGTCCTTCACGGGCGTCATGCTGCGCGGCTCGGGCGTGCCCTTTGACATCCGCAAGAACCAGCCGTACGACGCGTACGACCAGGTCGAGTTCGACGTGCCCGTGGGCATCAACGGCGACTGCTACGACCGCTACCTGTGCCGCATGGAGGAGTTCCGCCAGTCGCTGCGCATCATCCACCAGTGCCTGAACAAGATGCCCGCGGGCCCCGTGCGCGTCGAGGACTACAAGGTGTCGCCGCCGCCGCGCGCGGCCATGAAGGAGAACATGGAGGCGCTGATCCACCACTTCTTGCTGTACACCAAGGGCTACGCCGTGCCGCCCGGCGACACCTACAGCGCGATCGAGGCGCCCAAGGGCGAGATGGGCGTGTACGTGGTCAGCGACGGCAGCGAGCGGCCGTACCGGGTGCACATCCGCGCGCCCGGCTTTGCCCACCTGGCCGGCTTCGACCAGGTGTGCCGGGGCCATCTGCTGGCCGACGCCGTGGCCGTGATCGGCACGATGGATCTGGTGTTTGGTGAGTTTTTCGTTGCTTATTGCGTTGCTACTTTTCTCTTCCGTTGTCTTGCTTCTTCCGTCGACTGACATTTTCTTTTTTCTCTTCTAGGCGAGGTTGATCGGTAATCGAAATTTCGTTGAGAGTCCGGGCGGAGGATCGTGTATATATGCAAAGCAAACTATCATCATTTACTTTTTATTTTGTTTCGTTCATGGGCGGCGAGACGGTCGGGAGCGTCAAAAAGATAACCAAATCTGTTGGAGAGCTGTGTTTTTGAAAGGAGGACGAGCCATTTCAAATCGCTTTCTGGTTGTCAGGATGTAGAGAGAAGAACAACAGAAAGAAGAATATAAAAAAAAGTTCAAGTCACACACCGAAAACAAAAGAAGAACTCATCGCCATTTTGCTCTCTTTGCTCGTGGTTTTTCTATCTCGCTGTTCTTTCTGTCATACGCTTCTTGTCTTCCCTATGAAAACAAATAGGAGATGGTGTCTGCGGCAGCTGTGATAAAGAACAAACATCAACAAAGGCAAAAGGAGAACCCAAGCCAATCTCTACTCGCCCCCCTTTTCAGCCAAGCCGGTACCAAGCACATGGCAATGATGTTTTTTTCCCTCCTCAACCCAGCCCAAACCTGTTCATGAGCCCCAACTGTGAGAAATCAAATTCGGTTTTTTTTCTTCTTCCTTTTCTTTTTGTCGTCAAAGCTTCTTGTGCCAAGATTTCCTCCAGCACGGCGGCCGGCGGCGCCAGGGCAGCGCGTGTGACGCGCCCTCGGGCCCGGCGCCGATGGGGAAGCCGGCCAAGGGAACTTGCGTCTTGGCGCGCTGAATGAGTCGTGCTTTTAATTCGATCGTGGTCTCCACCGGCGAGCGCCAAGGAGCCGGCCCGGGCGGTGACAGGGCCAGCGGCGACCACCACCCTTGCCCCTGGTGCCTCGCCTCCTTCTCCCCGCTGCTGGGGAGGACCAGAATGCTGTCTACGACCGTCGCCTGGTCGAGGTCCGCCGCGAACGGAGACGGCTGGGCCAAGAACGGCCCCGTCAGCGGCAGGTAGGCGGGCACCTCGGCAAAGACGGCGCCCGCATGCCGAACGGGCCTGCCGACGTGGGTGGGGGTCGCCGCGCTGCCCGCCGACGAGTTGATCGACGGCGGCGTCTGCGTGGCGGGGCTGCTCGCCTCTCGGTTGGCGCCCGTACGGGTCAAGAAGCCACCGCTTTTCTTTCTGGGTGATGGAGTAGCAGGCGTGTGCACCCCGTCCGGGAGGGCGGCCCCTTTACCTTGCTGATTCTCGCAAGCAGCCCCCTTTTCCTCGGTGTCGGTATTGCTCTCCGGATACTCGCTCATGAAATAGGTAAAGGCCCGGTGCGAGCTGCTGCGTTCGAGGGACACGCTCCCGCAGCTATCGCTGCTTTCCTCCTCGATAGCCATTGAGGACAGAGACACGGTGCGGCGGAGAGGGCGCATCGTCGCTAATGGCCTATCTTGTTGTCCGCTGGCTTCGTCTGTCTCTGCATCTGCCTCTGCCTCCGCCTCCGCCTCCGCCTCCGCCTCTTGCACGGCCTGCCGGTACGTCCGAAAGTCGAGACGGCAGTGGCATAGCCCGGCGTCGTGCCGCCCCCGGTGGTCCGCCACCCACTCGGCGGCGTAGAGGCTCGGCAGGCGGACGGACACCACGGCGCGGCCGCCTTCGTCGGTGGCTTCGCGGAGGAGGGGCGGGAGCCGGGGGTCGCTGGTGCCGTTGGTGTCGTCGCCTTCGCCACCACTGCCGCTGCCACTACCACCACTACCAGCGCCTCCCCCGATGACGCGCGGCCGGATCAGATGCGGAAACACGATATCGCAGCCGCACGCGCCCCGCTCGTGCATGAAGCGGTGCTCGTACTCCTCGATCTGGGTGGCGCGGCTGTGGACGATCTTCTGGCAGGCCGAGCACATCTCGCCGGCGAGAAAGGGCTTGTCGGCGCGGCGCGGGCACGTCGGGAACGTGTGGCTCGCGGTGGTGAGCGGACAGGCGCGGAGGACGGGCAGGGAGGTGTGCCCGCAGGTGTAGCCGATGAACTCGAGGAAGCACATTTTGGGGGGGCGCTCCTTTTGTGCTTTTCTTTTCTTATTTTTTTTTTGTTTTCGGGGCGGTTGCTTTCTTCTCTGTTCCCGTACTTCTCTTTCTTCTTATTCTTCTTATTCTTCGTGTTCTTATCTTCTCTTTTCTTTTGCAAAGTGAGATGGCTTGATGTTGATAAAAAGACGGCCGAGATGCGCTGACCTTTCAAAGGAACCGCGCGGCGAGGCTTTACTATCTCGTTGTGCTTGCTAGTGACTGTAGACTGTAGTGAGAAAGGCAGACAAGCCTGAGCAGGACTATCGTCATGAAATGTGTCGAGTCACCTTCTTGGCTAGTGAGCGACGGCGGGTATCGTGCGTGGACGCGGTCGTGACAGACCACGAAGCAGGTTGGCGCGGTCTTGAGGCTGGCGATGCGCCCACAGTGACTTCATGTTGCGGCTGAGGCGAAGAAGGGGAAAATTCTCGGCGGGCTCTTGAAAAACACGAGGCCAGAAATAATAAAAAAATGCATCAAGCAGACGAGGAATAGATCGGACGTCGTCACAGGCGTCGGATGGAGATGGGAGGGTCAGAAAAAACCAGGACTGGGGAGCGAGCGGAGGGAGACACGCTTGGGTTGTGCGCGCGAAAGAACCAAATGCAATCCACAATATCCGAAATGAGAAGCGTGCGATGAGAAGCCGACAGCCTCACACGGCGACTGCATTGCAAGCTGCGAGTTGAATGCAGAACGGGGCGTCGGATGAGGAGAAGGACGAGGTGGCAGTGGCTGCAAAGTGCTGGGAGAGTGGCCATGGAAGGCAAAACACAGAGACAGCTGGTCTGTCAAGTGGGAATCAAAGATTGAAGACGGGAAGAGGCACCTGGGAAAGATTGACGAAGACGCAGAGTTCGATTTCGGCTTGTGTCGTTTGTCGCCCTGGAAGGACAGACTTTGCCACCTCTTGGGGGACCTTGGAACATTGGGAATGCAAAATAGAAACAGGGACTTTTTTTGCTTATTTTTCTCAACACTATTCATACAAGAAGCATCCATCGATGCCTCCCCTCCTCTTGGCCGCCTTGCTCACGCGCTGCCGCGGCCGTCGCCCGCGGCCTGGCTCATCATGAAGTTCTTGAGCGGCCGCAGCGCGTCCACGGCGCGCAGGCCCAGCGACCGCAGCGGCACCAGCGGCCCGCTCTCCACGGAGTACACCTTGTGCAGCTTGTCGCACACGCCCATCAGCACGTGGTTGGCCGCGTAGCGCTCCGCCGGGTACGCCTCCAGCGACGCGCGCGCGCCCAGGTCCTGCCCGTGCCGCACCGCGTAGGCGATGGTGCGCGCCAGGCTCTCGACGTCGCCCTGGCCCTGGTTGAGGCCCTGGCCCGCCAGCGGGTGCACGGTGTGCGCGGCGTCGCCGACGAGGGCCACGCGCTCGCCGACGTACGTGTCGGCGTGGCGCAGCTTGAGCGGGAAGGACGCGACGCTGCCGCCCTGGACGCCGACGATCTCGGAGGGTCCCACCCGCTCGCCGTCGTCGTCGATGTCCGCGGCCGTGTTCTGCAGGCGCCAGGCCACCTCGTCGCGCTGGCCCCCCGCGGCCATGCCGTGCATGTAGGCCAGGTCGACGGGCCGCAGGCGGAACGCGGCGTTGACCATGGCGACAAAGTCCTCGGGCCCCAGCGACTTGAGCAGCGCCGCGCGCTCGGGCGTCGTCGACCAGACCAGCGTGGCAAACCGGCCGGGCAGCGGCAGCAGCGCCACGGGGCCCGTGGACAGGAACCGCTGGTAGGCCGTCTTGAAGGCGTCGCCGGACAGGCTGCCGGCGCCCTCCTCGAGGTGCAGCGTCGCCACGACGCCGTGCCGCTGGTAGTCCCAGCCGCGCGCCTCGATGCCGGCAAACGACCGCACGGGGCTGTTGGCGCCGTCGGCGCCCACCAGGAGCCGCGCCAGGAGTGTCTTGCTGCTGCCGCTCGCGGACCCGGCCAGCTGCACGGCGGGCCACTCCGACAGGTCCAGGCCGCCCTCGTCGCCGTCCGCCGCGGCGTCGCTGCCAAACCCGATGCCGTCGACGCGCGTCGCGTCAAAGACGTCCACGCCGCCCAGCTCGTCGAGCCGCCGCAGCAAGCCCGCCGTCAGGTTGCTGTTCTCCACCATGTAGGCAATGGTCGACCCGGTCTCGGGCCGCGCCATGCCGGGCGGCCAGTCGAAGGCGACGCGGGCGCCCGTCACGCCGTCCCACACCTGCATGGCCTGGTAGGGCTGGACGCGGTCGCGGTGGAGGTGGGGCCAGGCGCCGATGCGGTCGAGGAAGCGAGCCGAGGCGGGGGTCAGCGAGCTGCAGCGGTTGGCGAACTGGTCCGGGGTCGGGGCGTAGGCGCGCGTGCGGCCGAGGTCCTGGGCTTCGACGAGGGCCAGGCGCAGGCCGGCGGTGACGGGATTGGCGCCTGTCTTGTCAGCGGAGGAGGCAGAAAAGAGAGGAGATCGTCTTGGAGGACGCACGCAATGCGGTCAGCAGGCTGAGACCGGCAGGGCCGCCGCCGACGCAGACCACGTCGTAGATGTCATTGGGGTCGGGTGCCGTCGACGTTGCCGATGCGGTCGATTGCCATCGCCGGCGCTGGGCTTGCTGCTGCTGGAGGCGCAACTCGAACCGCCGCGTGCAGCTGCGGCACACAAAGCGTGCTCCGGCGCTTCGGCTGAGCATTGTGATGTGCATTGGTTCGTCCTAGAGAATACGGCGTCGAAGAGCTGTGAGCTCCGAGGTCAAGTCGCTAGGAAAAAACAGCCGACTTTGGCTTGGTGGAGCTTGGAGATAAAAGTGGGGCCATACTGGGGCTTATTACAGCTCTCCCAGTCGCCAAACCTCACACGGCCACCCACAAAAGCAACATCTGCATCGATCCAGATCACCGCTGTGTTAGTTTCTGTTCTCTTCGTACGCAGCGTGTTTATGTGGTAGTAATACAGAATGGATATAACTAGCCAGCGGGCATTACAACTCCGGCTGCCTCCCCAGCCGTCTTCATTTGCCAAGATAGAAGACAAAAAAGGACACAAAGTCAAAAAGAAAAAAGGAAACAAAGACAAAGAAAGAAAATAAAGGAACCCTGAACAAATACAAGAAACGGGGACCGGCCAGGTAGCCAAACGAATGCAGCCCCTTGGATATAACACACAATACAAGATACTCGAACACACGCGAGACGCAGCAAAGTGCAAGACAAGACACTGGAGGCTCGAGCACCAGCAGCTCACGTCCTGCGGTTCTTCTAGGCTACTGCGAGCGGGACACTGGCTGCATCAGAGAGAGAGAGAGTCAGTCATTTGCCACAACTTGCATCATCCGATGTCTCGCCTGGACTCACCTTCTGCGCGCGTCTCGCCGGCGCCGCCGCCGCTGCCAGAGCCCTCCGCGACGCCCGGCTCGCCGCCACGGACGCCGGGGCCGCTCTGGGCCGACCCGACGCTGTCGCGGTGGCCGTTGCCGATTCCGTTGCCGTTGGCGGCGCCGGTAGCCTCGCCCTCGGGGCCGATCGTGTTGGCCTGCACGATCTCGGCGTCCTCGTCGGCCAGCTCGGGCTGCCACTCGCGCAGGTCGTCCTCGGCGTCGTTGAGGATCTGGCGCGCCTGGGCGCCGTACGGGTAGGCGGCGCGCGTGTCGCCGGGCACGACGGGCGTGTCGTCGAGCAGCTTGAGCAGGCGCTGGCCGTGGCGGGCCAGGATGATCTGCTTCTCGGCGCGCTCGATGGTGGCGGCGAACTCGGCCTCGTACGCCTCCTTGAGCTTCTGGCGGGTGATGTTGGTCAGCTGGGCCTCGGCCACGAGGTTCTCGGCCTCGGCGCGGACCAGCTCCTGCTCGAGGATGACGAGGCGGGCGCTGTCGGGCTCCTTGCTCTTGAGCTTGGCGATCTCGTCGGCGACCTTGGCCTTGTTGTCGCGGCTCGGCTGCACGCTCTTCTCCGTGTTGCGGACGGCCTTGAGCACGGAGCGGCTGTCGTCGAGCGCGTGCGCGTACGTGTCCTCCTGCTCGCCGATCTCGGACAGCACGACGCCGACCTTGTCGCTGATGTCGGACACGGCGTCGTCGTGCGTCTGCTCGCCCCACTCGGACAGCTGCGTGGCGATGGACACGCGCTCGCGCCCGGCGGTCTCGTGCGCGCTGATCAGAGTGTTCTCGGACTTGATGAGGCGGTAGAGCCGCTTGGACAGCTCGGGCTGCGTGGTGCCGCGCAGCGACGAGAAGGAGAAGCCGCCGCGGCGGTTGGTGGTGCCGCCACTGTTGCCCTTGGAGCGGATGGAGAGGCCGCGGTTCCTGGGGTTGTCAGCGGTGGTCTCGATATGAAAGACGTCGAAAAAGGCGGGTGAGAAATAACAAAACGAGGGGGGGGGAAGCAATCAAGGAGGCATACTGCTCGGCGCTCGTCCGGGGCAGCCAGGCCAACATTTCGGCGACAGAAGACAGTCGGGGTTGCACGGGGGTAGAGGCAGCAGAGGCAGTAGAATGCAGAAAAACCGGCACAAGAAAGCTGCTAGACAAACGAAGCACGACGAAACGACGGCAAAACTGAGGCTGGACACTCACATCATCTTGCTGGTGGTGATCGGATGAGACAAGCTACTGTACGAGGTGAGATTAAAGCGGTCAGTGTTTCCAATGCTCTTTCCTCAAAATGAAATAAAACCAAAAAAAAACCCCAATGCCTCTTCGCGATGCATGCGTTCTTGCCGTCTTTAAGAAGTAGCCACGCTATGCATAGACGTGTGGTTGCCCACCAGGGTTGCGTGGAACGGATGTTCCGGGAAGCTGCGGCTTACAAAGAGCTCTGGGGTAGCGTCGTTGGGCAAGTGCCGCAGAGTTGTAATTGCTGAAAGAGGAAGGAGTAGGATTGGAAGACTGGATTCACGCCGGAAGTTGCAGGGGGAGCTGTTTCTCGGGAGAGGGAAGGAGGCAGGAATCAGTTCAGACAATTCTATTTTCCGGTTTCGCACGGGTCCCCTTATAGTATAAGAAGGGGCACCCTTATTCCACACGCCATGGCTGTGGCTTCTGGAACAATGGCGAGAGCACTACGTAAGACCGTCTCGACGAAGGAAAAGAGAGAAAGGAAATGCGCGATCATCCAGATCCTGAAAGAGGGCGATGACATCATGTCGAGCCCCACTTTGGGGAGCTTAGCCCTGGGGGAGCTTAGCATCGCTCATCCGACCAACAGAACAGAGGCAGAAAGAGCGACTGACAAGCAGTTTGGACGTCAGGAGGAAGGTGTGATGTATTAGAAGAGGGGAGGGAGCGTCCAGGTCGAATTGCTGTGGTGCATGCCCATTGGTGCGTCACGCGGCGTGGTTCGGAGAATGGCGATGTTTCCCACTGATGCCGACTTGCACGAAAAATGGAGAGAGCGGACGCTCAGAAAGACAGAAAAGAGGCCCGTTGCGTGTTTTCTTACTTGGTATATGCTTTGTTTGATTTTTTCGCATTTTCTTAAGAGGTTTTTCTTATTCTATTTTCTTTCATTTTTCATTTTTCAATTAAAAAACGAAGCCAAGCAAAGAGAGGTTATTTCCCCTCAAAGTCCTTGATGGCCGTGATATTAGCAACGACATCTAACCCCGATACATTGTCCAAAACCGGCAGAAGTCGGCTTCCGGACAGCACTGGGGTGTCCATCTACATGTACGATCCCTATGGGGCCGACGCTTATATTCGTTCAGCCTTTGTGCACCCGCAGACCGCGTGTGTGATGACCGCAGCCGAGAGCTCTCCATGGAGGCCAACCACTTGTGCCTGGTCTTTCAGGCGATTCTACATGAGACTGATATGTATGTGGCATATCGAGAAATGAACAAATATGAAAAGCGGGTACGTTGCAAAATAGACAGAGTCGAGCGACGACAAGGCGTGAAGAACGAGGCGGGATCCATCCGTTCGGTGAACATGCTGTTGTCTCCCGCTCTCTTGTGTTTCTGCTCAGAATAACCGCGCCTAGTAAGAGGAACCGCGCGTTGATACAGCTAAAGAGAATGCAACACTTGAACAGAGGCCGTTGTTGTTGTTCACCTTGCCGAAATAGGAAACTATACTGTGGTAGCAGACTAACTATCTTACATATTCACCACACGCACAGCCGTACATGAACACTGAAAAATTCAAGCTGTTTTCGGCGGTTGTTGCAAGAAGAGAACAAACTGTACCGATATGGCAAACTACATCTTCATAGTAAAATGAACAGCCGCACATGGACACCGAACAGTCTACGATGTTCACGGCTTCCAGAAGAAATCTATATAATTCGGCGCCTATACTGCCCCTTTCCTGGGTTGTGATCTTAGCATCCACCCTCCTCTCTCCTCTACCCCCTCTCTACATCTTCTACTGCAGCCTTCTCTTGTGTCTCTTCCAGCACGCCGCCGTCTGTTCGCCTGCCACTGCTCCGGCTCACCTCCGCGAACCGGCGCTATGAGCAACAGCCCTGAACCTCCGCGAGCCGACGCTGTGGGCAACCAAGTTGACGACCCGATATTTCCCATCCAGCCGATCCGCATCCCGGGCGACAACCCGGGGTCGGCCTTGCGGACGCTCCCTTTTACGGGGGCTGTGCCGGAGCCCTTGAGCGGCAGCGACGATAGGGTGTATACCCAGAGCGATTTTGTCATCGTCGTCACCAACGGGCAGCAGCTCGCTCCGCTGTGCGACATGACCGACGTGACGCACCGCTTCCTCTTGGCGGAGCCGGGGCAGGATGTCGTTATGCTCCGGCGCGGCCTGGACGACATGCCCTGGTCGGCGCTCCAGGTGAACGAAGTTAACGCCCTGCTGCTCGCCAGCCGCGGCGCTCACCAGTACGGGGACCCGTGCATCCACTGCAGGATGGCCGCGACTGCTGGGCCCGACAGCCGGTATCCCACGCCGTTTGTCGGCTGCATCCGCTTAGAGTATGTTTTCGGCGGCGTCTGTGCCGCCTGCATCTGGAACAGCCGCTTTTGCAATATGCCGAACCCTGTGGATGGCTACGACACCTGGATTCCCCGTCTGCCGCCGTACCTCGTCGGCCTGGGCGCCGTCTCGCAGCCCCACGTGGAGCGGTTGACCCAGCTCCTCGATGTCGCCACAAACACCGGGCACCACCGAAACAGGGGCCGTGTTATCGTCGACCGGCGGACCCTTGCCGAGGCGGCCCGTCTTCTCGCGGAGCTGGTCGCGAACACACAGCCGCTTCTATTCGAAGATATCGAGATTCCGCAATTGTAAACAAGCCGGTGAGTTTCGCGGTGCGTTTTTTTTTCTCTGAGACGCAGAATTAGCTTATGGGGGAGAGATGACAAGGGCAGCGAAAACGGACGACGACGTCAGAAAACGAAAAACAACGGCGACGAAAAACAACAAAGGTAGGTTTACTCTTCGAGAACAACAACTCATTTTTTGGCCTTCTTGTTTTTATTCGTAGTGCTCCTATTCAGTAGAGCTTTACGAGTTTTTATAAAAGATGGAAGGCAAAAAGACGAAAAGCCGAAAAGACGAAAAGACAAAACGACAAAAGAAGAAAAAAGAAGGTACTGCTGTTCGAGAGATAACACTTAGCTCTCTCCATTCTTTTCTGTAGTGCTCCTAATTATTTAGTAGAGCTTACGAGGCATAGAAATAAAAATGAAAATTAATTTAAAAAAAATCCATACAGCAAGTAGAGTGAATTATGAACGTGATAATGTTTATATGGTGATTGCTTCGTAGGACATGTTCAAGGATATGAACGCAATGGGCGACATGCTTGTTAGCTCACCTGGCCCAACCATGGATAGCGTCACACGCCGCAGAAGGCAGAATAAGACAATACGAGCCAAATGCTAGCACCGGCTTGCCGGGGCGCATTCCTTGCGGACCCCGTGCGTTGTGAGAGCCGACGTTGAAAAGAAAGGTTGCTGCGGGAGGATGTTCAGGCCGTGATTGACGTCATCATAGCTTGCCAAGCATTTCCTGAAATAGCCAGCCGTTCACGCAGCTTGCCAAAGCGAGAATATACCGTAATATATTAATTGTCTTTACAAGTGCAAAAAATGGCCACAACAATAGATAAGACATTGAAAGAATAAAATTTGAGATTCCTATTAAATATACAGCAAAAAAGTGCAGCTCCAAAGCCCAGTCTGCACTGCCCAAGATGGTGCCCCCTAGGATACCCTCTAGAGTGCCTAGATTTCTCCTGTATCTACGTAGCAATAACCAAGAAAAACAAGAACGCCGTGCCCGTCATGAATTTTGCCAATGCCGCCCGCCATGCCCGGGATTTGTTGTAGGAGGACCGAGGGTCGACAGGTGAAAAGAAAAGAAAATGTGTTTCGGATCTAATCTTTCGCTCGCGCTGCCATCGCTGGAAAGGGAGAGAGAGAGAGAGAGAGAGAGAGAAAGACGATCGATTCCCTCTACCGCCGACCGCCCATGCGACCGCCGCCGCCCATGCGACCGCCGCCGCCGTAGCCGCCGCCGTATCCGCCGCCGTATCCGCCGCCCATGCGGCCACCGCCCATGCGGCCGTGGTGGCCGCCCATGCCCATCCGCGGGCCGCCGACCATGACGGGACGGGGCATCATCATGACGGGGCGAGGGCCCATCATGACGGGGCGGACGGGCATGATGACCTCCTCGCGGTAGTAGTGGCTGCGCGGGGCACCGAAGCACATTGTGGAGGATGCGGTGGTGGTGGTGGTGGTAGGTGGTAGCAGAGAGCAGTAGTTTTGAAGTTGTGTAAGCGAGTGTAGTTGTTTCTCGTTACGGCTGCAAGATAGTTTTGTATGAGGCTTTGATGTCCACTTTTGGCGTTGCTGGTGGATGGTTGATGATGATGATGATGATGATGGTGATGATAGACGGAAACCAACAGAAAAATACAAACGAGAAACCCGCGAGAAGCGGGAAACGATCAGGTATTTATTTCCCGACGACCCAGAAACGGGACGGAAAAAGAAACTCCAGCCTTGTCGGCAGACGACCTGTCTGACCATAAGGCAACCGAGGCGGCCTGCTTCTTTGTTTGTCCTCCCCCCCCCCGTTCGGAGTCAGGACAGCCCGCCTAGTTTTCTGTCCGCCTCGTCCTTAGCAGCAGCGTGCGCGCCAAGCCCATGGCGTGGGTGGTCGTAAGCCCGTCCAGTTGTGGTGACGCCGGCACTGCGCCTCCAGCAGCAATACGCGGAATGCGGCAGGCCAAACGAGCCTCTCCTACAGTAATGGATAGAAACTGGCCAGAAATCGGCCAGAAACCGGCGCAGACGGCCTCCCTCGCTAGCGGCCAATAGAGCCCCCTAGAGGCGCCATTGCGCGCGTGACTAGCGACTGCTGGCGTCTGGTCTCTTACTGAGCCCTGGACCCCGATGCTCAGCCCCCCCTGTGATATCATTGGACGTGGCACGGCCAGGCCGACTCGGTCCATGCTAGCTTGGCCGAGTGGTCCATGACGGTAGGCCGGGGCACGGCGCTCGTCACTAGGAGAGTGGCCGAGTGGTTACAACGGCATTGGGCCCAGTCACGACAAGAGGCGAACCTCGGCCGATCTGAGAATCGCCCTTCAGTCCGACCTTTTACCTTAATGTTTTTGTTTGTTTCGCATTCGCTGTTCTGTGGCAATTCAATTCACGGGCCGGAGTAAATTTCAACATTGTAATAATTTTGGCGACGTCAATTGGCAGGTTGCGGTGGAAGGGCTGCGAACCGCCCGCCTGTGCCGGAAAACCGGTTTGTGAGACGGGCTTTGAGAGATGAGATCAAACGGGATTGCAACCAGATGTTCAGGGTCGAGTGACACGGTCGTCACCCCCAAGGACACATTCTTTTCGTGTTCCTGTTTACGAGTAGTCTGTTCTTGTATATCCGTCGTCGTACGGCCCTCCCCTTACGCATCTTCGTCAGATCCTTGTTTTTTGGATACCATTTCTTTCTCTTGTCCTCCCTGGTCTGATGTTACAGTAGAAAAAGACGTCCAACAAAGACAAAGAAAACAAGACGGCAAAGACGGCAAAATAGATTCCCAATTGAACCCCCCCCTTCCCGCCCTCTGGGGGGGGAGGGCCCTTCAGTAGTAGCTGACTCCTTTTTATTTTTTTGTTACATCCCTCTTCTCTTTTTCTTCCCTCTCCCCCTTACTTCTTCGAGAACTTGAGCTCCACACCTCCAATCACGTAGGCCGCCACAAACAGGGCCAGCGCGCCCGCGAACACGACGATGGGCTTGCGCAGGCTCGCGAGCAGCGAGTAGTCGTACGACACCACGACCTCGCGGTCCCGGAAGTCGTCCACGAGGTTCCGCGCCTCGATCACGACCGCGGTCCGCCCCACCGTGTCCAGGTACGTCTTGTGCACCGTCACCGACGACTCGGCAACCGAGCTCGGCGGGATCGAAGCGTAGTACTTGACATTTCTGGGAAAAAGCCGTCAGCATGAACTTCTTTTCGCACAAGGAACGTGCAACGCAGCAGGGAAGGAACTGAACTCACTCGGCGCCCTCGGGCAGGAGAATCTGCAGGCGGACCTCGGCGTACTCGACGCCCTCCTGCTGCTTGGGGCCCTCCAGGAAGGGCACGTTGAGCACGTAGCTGGCGCCGCCGCCGGCCGCGAGGCGCCGCAGGAAGGTCTTGGCGTCGGCGTTCCAGCCGATCGTGAAGGGGAACTTCCAGCCGCCGAAGACGGGGTAGCGCGGCTTGATCTCCAGCAGGGCCTCGCGCTTGCCCGGGCGGAACCGCGACGTCGACACGTTGCCGATGACGTCCGTGTAGTAGGCGTCGGTGCTGCCCGGCCGCAGCGGGAACTTCATCTCCTTGAGGGCCGGGGAGGGCGGGTTGTAGAACTGCGACTGCGCCCACTTGACGCGGTTGAACAGCGTCGACAGGTTGGCGCCGCGGTTGAACAGCGTGTAGCGCTCCTCGAACGCCACGTTGCCGCCCCAGTGGCTGACCTCGACGTCGCGCTCCAGCCGCGCCACGTGGTTGACGGGGTGCGTGAACTCGAAGCGCACCTCGACGGGCAGCAGCGCGCCGGCCGGCTGCGCCTCAAAGGGCCCGTACGTCAGCTTGGTCCCCTGCTTCTGCGGCTGGTCCTTGGCGTCCAGCTTGGTGTAGTCGGGCACGTCGGCGGTGGCGAACTTGACCTCGGTCTTCTGCTTGGTCGTGGCGTAGGCCGACGGGCAGTAGGCCGAGAAGCCGTAGACGAGGTACTGCTTGTCGTCCTGGGCGATGGTGGCCGGCAGCGGGCGGTACGCGCTGAGCACGTAGTAGGTGATGCCGAGGGTCGCCTGGGCGCCGGTCTCGAGGGCCTTGGGGAGGCGGATGCGGTAGTACTGCGTGTCGCTGGGGGAGGGGGGGAGGGAGAGTAAAGTTAGCATTGGCCTTCCCGAACAATAAAAAAAGAAATTCCTGTACGCACCTCTCCGAGTCGACTTCCACGGCCTCGGCGGCCAATGGCCCCGCGGCCGTGTCTTTCCGGTCCTTGACCTCAAAGCCGCCCACGCGGGGGAACTTGTCCGACGGGATCGCGAGGTAGTACTCGTCTTGTGGGCTGCTGGCAATGTTTTCGACGAGCACGTTGATCGTCTCCTTGACGTAGTTCTTCTCGGCCGACACGACGTGCACGAGGTTGCCGTTCTTGAACACTGCGGGCGGCACAAAGGAGGCGGCGGCCGCGGAGAAGGCCGACGAGAGGCCCAGCAGCAGCGCCGGGAGGGCTGGTGATGCGAAGCGCATCGTGACGGCTGCGCGAGGCTGGCGAGGGAGGAGTTCGAGAGAGGAGGAGGCGGAAAGCTGGCGAGGACGACGGACAGGCCTCTCGGAAGCCAAGTCGTCAATGGGGACAAAAGGGAAAAAAGAAAAGAAAGGAGGGGATGAATTGAAGAGAAAAAAATGGCAACAAAAAAAAGGAGGGAAATCGACAAGTGGAGGAGACTGTGCACTGCGTCGAGGTGATGCCGTTTCGCTCGGGAAAGGTGCCAGCTCGAAACCACCACAACACCGTGTTCTTAGCTCTCGAGGGCCCGTTTTGCCCGCGGCCGGCTTGCGTATCACTCTGCGTGCGCGCAGTGGCCCCAGAACAGCTTACGTTGCGAAAGCTCTCCCCTGACATGGCCCGTGCGTGGTGGCTGAGGTGTGGCCGAAATTTATGGGGAGCTAGGGCGATAAGAGGGCATGCCCGGAATAAAATGCGCTCCGATAAGAACATACTCGCTTTTGTTCAGGTTCCGTTCGCCTTGCTGGGCAGCTCTTGCACCGCCTTGCACCGTCGGCATGGCGGCCGGGCCAATCGTTTCCTTTCCACGGAGGCGGAGCTGCCGTTTCTTGCTGCTCTACGTCCTTTTCCGCTGTTAGTTTCCTTTTATGGCCATGCTCTCCAGAGCCCTCTGCTGTCGTCTACCTTGGAGCTGCCTCTGAAATGCCCCTCTAGCGGGGCAAGAGCAGAGAGCAGCAGCAGCTGCTGTGGTTCTCGGAGCCAAGACAGCTGGTGCTTTTTAGTAAAAATCTGTGATGCATCGCAAAGCATGTTCTGCTCGCGGGCGGTGCAGGCTGATTGGGGTCTTAGTAAGAAGTGACCACTGCTTAGATCGCTGCTTCCGCGCCGGCCGCGCCTGCCCAAACCGGAGCTGCGACAACTTCTTAAAGTCTTGTGACATCTTGGCTGCTTTTTTTGTCTATTTTCGACCTCAACTCTGTTTTCTTCTCTCCCAAGTCTCGACCTCTCCCAATCGACCCTCTGCCCTCCCCGCCCGCCACACGCGACTCGGCATTGGCCACGCATCGATCGGCCTCGACCCCAAAACAACGCACATCGGGGAAATTCTCGCACTTGTTTCAACTGCCCGCTCTCCCCCCACCAGGCCGCCCTCTCCACTCCCCCAGCAAAAGCCCGCTACATCACCTCACGCCTAGCAAGAAAAGTGCCGGAGACAGCTAACGAACGCATCCTTGTTCTCGTCCCTCGCGACCTCTGTATCCGACCTTTGTCCTGCCGCGAAGAACGCACGCACGCAGCTCCCTACAAACCACGACCGCGACTGTTCCTCGGCCCCTTGACTACCTCACCCCCCCCCCCCCCCCCCTCTTCGCCTTTGTGTCTTCTTTTTGTCCGCTCCCATCTTTTCGGCCCCCAGTCCATTTCTCAGTACATTCTCACGCCGCTGCGGTTTTTGTGTTGCTGCGCTTCTGCAACCCGTCCCTCTAGTTCCCGCCGCTCGTCCCGCGCTGCGCCGTCAACATGGTCGGTCTAGGTCCCAAGAAGCCCCCCTCCCGCAAGGGCACAGGTAAGAAACAAGACACGAGGAAAAAACACAGTTGCGTCGTTCGCGGTGCCGTTGACGCACAGCGGCAAGGCTGGGCCCAACCGCTCGCCCTCGGGCTGGACCGGCGTCGGGCTGTGGTGTATCAGTTATCATGCCATTGCCGCTCGCCAGTCGCAGCCTCTTCTCGCTCTCACGTTCTCGCATCTACACGCTCACTCACACGCGAGCACATGCCCCTTTTGCTTTTCTCGCTTCTACCTACCCCAGCCGTCCCGAGCCCGCTTGTCTGACAGGCCTGCCACATGCTTGCGCTCGTCCGGAATTCCGTCTCGACGAAAAAAACCCGCCAACTGCCGTGGTTTTATCATCGTCGATGCCTGACGGGCGAACCCCCTCCCCCCCAAGCTCATCACCCTGTTCTCCCAATATTCTCCTTCATTTTCGTTCTCCTTTGCCATACAAGCGTAGCTCGCTTTTCGTCCATGGTTCTTCCTCGATCGTCATTCGTGCATACAAAAATGACGTGTGATGGGTGCACCGGTGGCGGCTAGTTCGTCAGGTACTGGTTGCAGCCATCCATGCTGTCTCTCTCTGATATTCTCTTTTTTTCTGTCCCTTGCTTCGGAGTTCCTAGTACGGTAATTTTCTTCGTAAAGGAAACTCTTGCCAAGATGTGACGAGTCTGTCAACTGTAGCAATACTCGCCGTTTTGGTGTGAAGCCCCCCCCTCTTACACGCCTGCCCCATCTCCCCAGCCCATCGCCAAATTACCACATATATATCTCTGTCTTCTCATGGTGTTTCATCGCATCTCTCATAGCAGGCAGCAGACAACTCACCCAAGTCGGCTGTGCAGAAAAGTCATTCCTGAACTTGATTACCACGGTGAAATTTGTTCCCTCCGTCTGCCCCTTTCTTCTCATCGCCAGCTCACCTTTATTCGCCCCCTTTCCCGATTTATGACCGCCTTGTACAACTGAACAAACCTGCTTTTGTTTATCCGCCGAGCAAGTGCAGTCACCATATAGAATCTCAGAAGCCATATCTGAATAAGAAATGGCGGCGATCACAAGTTTAAAGTCCTTCCTGCCATCGACCCTTTTCCGGACCCAACCCCCCCGTCACAACCATGCCGCAGCAAAGGGCAAGCCTCTTGTGTTGTACATTACCTCCGATAGGCGCCGCTGCTAACCTTTGGGATTTGATGTGCTGGACAGGCTCAATTGCGGACATTCCGAAGGATCTCAAGCAGGAGATTGCAAACCTGGAGAGGCTTTTCACCGTGGACACAGCAAAGCTCAAGGAGATCACGAAGCATTTCGTGTCTGAGCTGGACAAGGGTCTCAGTGTCGAGGGCGGCAGCATCGTAAGTCTGATGGCAGTTTTTCAGAGGGTCGAGTGTTCAGGCAACTTGTCTCCTCTCTGCGCCTTTTTTTGCTAACAAGCGGCAATGCGACAACAGCCCATGAACCCGACATGGGTGATGTCGTTTCCCGACGGCTACGAGACCGGGACGTTCCTTGCCCTGGACATGGGCGGCACAAACCTGCGCGTCTGCGAGATCACGCTCACCGACCAGCGGTCCGAGTTCGACATCATCCAGTCTAAGTACCGCATGCCGGAGGAGCTCAAGACCGGCACGTCCGAGGAGCTCTGGGACTACATCGCCGACTGCGTGCACCAGTTCATCGAGACCCACCACGACGACCTGACCAAGCTGGAGAAGCTCCCTCTCGGCTTCACCTTCTCCTACCCGGCGACGCAGAACTTCATCGACGCGGGCATCCTGCAGCGCTGGACCAAGGGCTTCGACATCGCCGGCGTCGAGGGCGAGAACGTCGTGCCCATGTTCGAGGCGGCGCTGGCGGCCAAGGGCACGCCCATCAAGCTGGTCGCCCTGATCAACGACACCACGGGCACGCTCATCGCGTCGGCCTACACCGACACCAAGATGAAGATCGGCTGCATCTTCGGCACCGGCTGCAACGCGGCCTACATGGAGACCTGCGGCGCCATCCCCAAGCTCGCCGACAAGGGCCTGCCGGCCGACATGCCCATGGCCATCAACTGCGAGTGGGGCGCCTTTGACAACGAGCACAAGGTGCTCCCGCGGACGCCCTACGACATCATCATCGACAAGGACTCGCCGCGGCCCGACCAGCAGGCGTTCGAGAAGATGATCGCGGGGCTCTACCTGGGCGAGCTCTTCCGGCTGGTTATGGTGGACCTGCACGACCACCACGAGACGCGCATCTTTGAGCACCAGGACATTTCCAAGCTGCGCCGCGCGTACACGCTGGACTCGTCGTTCTTGTCCGCCATTGAAGAGTGCGTGAATTTCTTTTATTCCTTGCCTCTAATACTCTCTCCGTATCATCCAAATCTATGACTAACACCTATCTAGCGACCCGTGGGAGAACCTGCAGGAGACGTTCGACCTGTTCAGCGACAAGCTGGGCATCAGCCCGACCCAGCCGGAGCTGGTGCTGGTGCGCCGGACGGCCGAGCTGATCGGCACGCGGGCGGCGCGCCTGTCGTCCTGCGGCGTCGCGGCCATCAGCATCAAGAAGGACTACAAGACGTGCCACGTGGGCGCGGACGGGTCCGTGTTCAACAAGTACCCGCACTTCAAGGAGCGGGGCGCGCAGGCGCTGCGCGAGATCCTCGACTGGCCGGACAAGGCGAGCCCCAAGGACGAGGACCCGATCGAGGTCCTGGCGGCCGAGGACGGCAGCGGCGTGGGCGCCGCGCTGATCGCCGCGCTGACGCTGAAGCGCGTCAAGGGCGGCAACCTGTCCGGCATCCTGCACCCGGAGAACTTTGTGTAGGCCTTTGCGTAGGCCAAACAGCACAACAACCCTTTTGCCAAAAAAAGAGACATGCAACTTAGATATATATATATGCCTTTTCATGAGATGATACCAGAGGCGGGGCGTGTCCAGAAAGAAAAAAGAAGAAGGGCGATCAAGAAAGACGCTCTTGCGTTTTGCTGTTTATTTGTTGTTGTATTTTTTTTTTTCAACCCATGAATGTGCATACAGGCAGCCGATATTCTGAAAAACAGAGGGTTAGATATTATTAAAAAAGCTTGAAGAACAAGAAAAATAGAAAGAAAAGGGAAAAAATACGTACTGTCCAGCGTCCAGTAGGGCCGCAGGATGCCCTCCCACGCGCCCCGGCCGGCCGCGTCGAGGCCGTCCCGGGCCAGCGCCACGTCCACCGTCTGCCACGCCACGTCCAGCCCGGCCTCGGACAGGTGCATCTCGACGACGCGCCCGTAGACGTCGTAGCAGACGCGGCGGTCGGCGCCCAGCCCGTTGAAGAAGCAGAACACGCCGCCGTCGTCCAGCAGGCCCGGGATGTAGTCGGAGAAGAAGCGCCGCAGCTCGCCGTAGTCCTCGCCGAACGTGTCGAAGTAGACGGCGTCGTACAGCTCGCCCTCGGCCAGAAGCTTGGGGCAGATGTCCTGCCAGCGGCCGCGGTGGACCTTGAACGCGCCGGGCTCCGCCCCGGGGGGGCCGGCGGCCTCCCACGCGGGGCCGAACTCGGCCGCGTGGTCGCTGCCGCTGTTAGTGTTGCGGCTGTCGCCGCTGCCAGTGTCGCCCGCGGTCGCGCTCGCGCTGGCCGCCGCGATCCGCGCGAGGACCTCGGGGTGGGCCTCGATGATGTGGTGGCGCGCGGGCCGGCGGGCGGCCAGCAGGCTGTCGATGATGCCGAGGCCGAAGCCGATGTTGAGGACGCGCTTGCCCGCGCCCCGGCCCTCGCCGCCGTCCTCGCCCAGCATGGCGTCCACGCTGCGGCGCATGATGTCCGTCTCCCAGGCCATCATGACGCCGTTGCCGGCGGCGTCGACCAGCTTGCCGTCGGCGAGGGTGAGGTGGGACTCGAGGTAGGGGGCGTCGGCTGCGTCGGCTGCGGCGTCTGCTGCGGCATCGGCCTCTGCATCTGCCTCCGTCTCCGCCGCCTCATGGCCGCTTGTCTCTTCGACTGTCTCCTCTGGCTCGTCGTCCCCATCGGCCATCTCCTCGTCGTCCTCGTCGCCGTCCGAGCCCAGCTCCTCGTACCCGTCCAGGATGGCAAACAGCATCTCGGCGCGCATCCCCGCGCGCACCATCTGGTCGTACAGCCCCTTCTGGTTCAGGCGCCAGGCCACGCAGCCGGGCGTCTCGTTGCGGTCGTCGACGTCGTTCCAGATGGCGCCGCCGAACAGCAGCTGCTCTATGGTCTTGGTGGCCTGGGCTTCCGTCTCCTTGTCAACACTGGCCTCCTCGTCGGTGGCCCCACTGGCCTCCTGTGCCGCCGGCCCCGCCGACCGGATGGCCGCGTGCAGCGGCGTCTCGCCCGTGACGGGGTCGCGGCAGCTGGCCTTGCCGGGGCTGTCGAGGAGCGGCTTGAGGGCGGCGGTGTCGTGGCGCCAGGCGGCGCGCAGGATGGCCTGGACCTCCACGGGACAGCCCGGGGAGATGCGCTCGTCGAGGGTGTCGGCGTCGGCCATGGTGGGTGGGTGGTCTGGGAGGTTGGGTTGGGGAATTGGGGTCCAGCGGTCACGGAATGCTGCTGTCGTCCTCGCTTGGTCCTTTTGCTGTATTGCTCGTACATATTTTTGCCCCCTCGCCGCCTTTTTTTTCTGCCCCCTTTTCTGCCGTCTGTATGGAGCTTCCCCCACTCCTCACCGCCTGCTATATTGGGGGACACCTCTGCACCGCACTTGCCTTCTCCGGCCACAGCTTGCGCATCGATTGGCTTTTGTAGCACACATTGCACCTCTTCCTGTCACGGCAGTCCTACATGCACACGTGCTTCGCTCCCACGGCTTCGGCAGCCGCACTGGTGGACCCAGCAAGGACTTGAGATCGAGTCGGCGATCGAGTGGATTGCCGTCTGCCACGGTGGTCTCTGTGCTGCTGGTTTTGCCCTATATTGTGCCCACAGTGACAAGAGTCTTCTGCAGAGTCGTTCTTGCAGACCACAAGAGCCGTCGTTCCTGCCTCTCGTTGTGTCATACTCTGTGTTGTGTAGTTGCTCAGACAGCAAGAACCCCAAGGGACTCCACTGTTTTGTGTACATGCCCCACTTTATAGTCACGGCGCACGGCAAAGTACTTTGTGCTCGCAGGCCACGCATTGGCCAATCACATGCTTGGAAGTACCAACGTGCACGCCTAAAATCGCGCGCAGCTCAGCAGCCTTGCACAGGCGTCCGAGCATTACGGAGTAGTGGACTCGACCAGAGTCTAGAGCACACGCAGTGGCTTAGTCGGCGGCCAGCCAGGACGGAAGCAGCAACCAGCTGTCCAGCGCGCCCCACATAAATCTCTATCAAGGGTGCTGCCAGTGGCTCCTGCCAGTTGCTGCTGCCAGTGCTGCTCCCAGCGAGTGCCGTTCTCCATGTCTCGCAGCCCGTCATTGCCACCACCACTCATTGCGACTCTCGATCTCCATCTGCGTCTCGTCTCGTCTCGTTTCTCTTTTTCTCCTCCCGTCCCGGGTTGGCTGCTGGCTCTGCTCCGTCGTCTCCTCGGTCGGAACATACTGCTGCTGCATTGATCCCGTTCGTGCTCACCCCTGCTCCTCTCCTCGTCGTGCATTTCTCTGTGCATTTCGCTGCACAATTCGTTCTGCTGCGCTTGTTTTCTTTCTTCTTCCTCCTCTTCCTCCTCTTCCTCCTCGTCTTCCTTTTTCCACTCTGCTACTCCGTATCTGCAAATCCTTCCATCCATTCATGGACCTCCGCTCATACCACACACTCACCTCCCCCCATCTGAGCACCTGCTGCCGCTGCCCGCTGCCTTGCTCCCCTCAATGCTAATCATCGAAGACCTGAAGACGCACAAGAAGACCTGGCATCGCAGGACGCCCAGCAACAACACCATCCCGCCGGTCCACAGCGTCCGGAGCGGCACACGGCGCAGCAAACGACGACCCGGCGCCCCTCCCAGTTCCTGGCGTGCGCCCCCTGGCATCGTCGTCATGAAGTTCGGCGACCAGCTGCGCTCCAGCGTCATCCGCGAGTATGAGTGGTCATACCTCGACTACGACGGCCTGAAGGCCAAGCTGCGGACGGCCAGCGGGCCCGTTATCGGCGGTGACGCCGGTGCCGGTGACGATTCCGGTGCCGATACCGCGGCTGCCCCCGCGTCGTCCGCTGGCACCAACGGCAAGAAGGCCAAGAAGGGCCCCGGCGCCCTCACCCTCCCCCTGCCTGCGCCCGCCGGCAAGCACCTGCACCCCCAGCGCGAGTGGTCCGAGGACGACGAGGCCGGCTTCGTGGCGGCGCTCGAGAACGAGCTCGAGAAGGTCCACCAGAAGCAGCAGGTCAAGGCCATCGAGATCCAGCGCATGATCGCCGTCAGCGAGCGCGAGGTCAACGACGTCGTCAACCGCCTGCGCGAGCGCGGCACCGGCGAGGGCCCCAGCGAGGAGGAGTTCATGCTGCTCGAGGAGGACCTCAGCGACATCATCGCCGACGTGCACGACCTAGCCAAGTTTGTCCAGGTCAACTACACCGGCTTCTACAAGATCATCAAGAAGCACGATGTGAGTGCAGTCTCTGCAATAGGATTGACATCGGGGACGGCGAACTGGAGACGGCGAAAATGCTGACGCTGACACTTGTAGAAATTGACCGGATGGCACCTCAAGCCCGTCTTCGACACGCGCCTCAAGGCCAAGCCGTTCTACAAGGAGAACTACGACGCCTCCGTGGTGGGCCTGTCGAAGCTCTACGACCTCGTCCGCACGCGCGGCAACCCCGTCAAGGGCGACAGCAGCGCCGGCGGCGCCCAGGCCAACTTCGTCCGCCACACCACCAAGTACTGGGTGCACCCGGACAACGTGACCGAGCTGAAGCTGATCATCCTCAAGCACCTGCCCGTGCTGGTCTTCAACGCGAGCAAGGAGTTCGACATACAGGACTCCGCCATCACCTCCATCTACTACGACAACCCCGACAGGTGGGACCTGTACGAGGGCCGCCTGAAGAAGACCGAGGGCGCCGAGGCCATCCGCCTGCGCTGGTACGGCGGCATGCGCAGCGAGACCATCTTCGTCGAGCGCAAGACCCACCGCGAGGACTGGACCGGCGAGAAGTCGGTCAAGGCGCGCTTCTCGCTCAAGGAGAAGAACGTGAACGCGTACATGCGCGGTGAGCTGCTGCCGACGGCCATCTTCGAGAAGGCCCGTAAGGAGGGCAAGAAATCGAAGCAGGCCATCGCCGAGGACGAGCGCCTGGCGGCCGAGATCCAGTACTCCATCCTCAAGAAGGGCTACCGCCCCGTGTGCCGCTCATTCTACAACCGCACGGCGTTCCAGCTGCCCGGCGACGCCCGCGTGCGCATCTCGCTGGACACGGAGCTGACCATGGTGCGCGAGGACAACCTGGACGGCAAGCGCCGGTGCGGCGACAACTGGCGCCGCATGGACATCGGCATCGACTACCCCTTCTCGCAGCTGGCGCCCGCCGACGTCGAGCGGTTTCCCTACGCCGTGCTCGAGGTCAAGCTGCAGACCCAGATGGGCCAGGAGCCCCCCGAGTGGGTGCGCCAGCTGATCTCGAGCCACCTGGTCGAGGCCGTGCCCAAGTTCTCCAAGTTCATCCACGGCACGGCCACGCTGTTCCCGGACCGCATCAACCTGCTGCCCTTCTGGCTGCCGCAGATGGACGTCGACATCCGCAAGCCGCGGTCGCACGACTTCGGCATCCGGCGGTCGGGCCACTCGGCGACGACGGCGACGTCCGAGTCCGAAGATGAAGACGATTTTGACTCCGACGACGAGGGCCTCGTCGACAGCAACGCGCTCGTCCAGCAGACCCGCAGCCGCCACACCTTCGGCGGGCCCGTCGTGGTGGTGGGCGAGTCGAGCTCGGCCAGCGCCGCGGCCACCATCGCGGCCCGGCTGCCGCACCACGGCATGCGGGACGCGGAGGAGCAGACGGCCGAAGCGAGCGGCGGCGGCGGCGGCGGCCTGAACGACCCGTACCCCGTGTACGAGTCGGACGACGACGAAGAGGAGGAGGACCGCGAGCGCGCGCA
>WNYD01000225.1:0-40930 GCA_021396205.1 Sporothrix brunneoviolacea
CCCCCCCCCCCCCCCCCCCCCCCCCCCCCCCCCCCCCCCCCCCCCCCCCCCCCCCCCCCCCCCCCCCCCCCCCGAAGCAGGAGCTCAAGGAGTCAACTGAAGAGAGAAAGTGACACCTATTGAAAGGCAGTCAGTTGTCTGTGCTGGCGTGTCGAGAGGAGGGGGAAGAAGGGGAGCTCGACTCTGTCCTGGTGAGAACGGGCAGAGGCCCTGGACTTTATCTCTGGAAGCTTGACTGAAGGAGGCGCCGAGTCGCCCGGAGGTGCGGAGAACACCGAGGCACGCCTCTTTGCCTCGTCGCACAGCTTGCAGCTCAAGGCATCCTGGCTTGGCCCCGGTGTCGCTTAGAGCTACCTCGCTCGAGGGGTACGAACTTGAGCGAGCTTCCCCGCCCTATGGAAGAGCTTCGTTTTTTTCTTATCGGGACTGTGGGCAGAGGGGGCTGGCTCTGCAAGCAGCAGCAAGATATACCGAAGATAAGGATAGCATCCAGGCATGAGGCGGACATTCGGCCGTATCCGGTATAGTCAAGTAGAAGAACACAAGGAAGAACACCAGGAAGGACATTTTTTCTTGTTCGGGGCCTTGTGCAGGAAATTGTATGCGCGTATGCGAAGAACACAGAAGCGGCTGCTGCCGATCGGAGGAAGCAGAGATAACGAAATACGCGGCGCAAGGTCGACCCCGGACGGCGCAGAGGACGATCCAGGCACAACAGGGATGGCAGCGCTCCCCACCCTTGCTCTGTACTGTACCATAGTCCAATACCAAGGCGGGGGATGCTGAAGAAAGGATGACGTGCGGCCAGGCCGGAGGGGACGGGGACAAGGATGTGGTACAGTATTACTCCGTAGACTTGGAGTCATTATTCCGTACGGCCCGTTATCAGAGGCAGGACAGGAGCATCTGGGCCTGCGTCTACTAGCTAGCGGATGGCACTATATGGGGCCTGGGACGTAGAGAAGATAAGGATGGAAGAAGTCAATGCTTCGCTCGCTCCGGCTGCACACGGGCGACACTCGAAAAGGAAAAAAAGAACGGGAAACAAAGAGGAAATAAGGAAGGACAGAGAGAAAAAGAGAGAAAAGAGGGAAAGAAAGGGAAAAAGAGAAAAGAGGAGAAACAAAGCGTCACAGGCGACCCGCAGGCAGGGCCGTGACAATAGGACTGTGCTGGGTCTAAATGGCCGCCCATCGACCAGCCTCCCTCACGTGGAAACACGGGCGACGGAAGCTGTCCGTTCCCGGTCCTGTCCCACGGATCGGAGACGAAGAAACCGGGAAGCCCATGATGCGGCCGGGCTGTCTACGACTGCTGCGTGTGACCGGGCTTCCGGGCGCGGCGAGGGACGGCCGGGCTGCCGCACAGAGGCGTCGGGATGCACTGCAACTCGGCACTGCATCTTGGTACTTGCAGGCCGCTGTCGTCGGCGCGAGACGCCCTTCCGAAGCGCCTCTGCGCCGCAGGCCCGCTGCTCAGCACGACCGGGAACGTGCGGCAGCCGACGGCGGCGGCAGCAACTCCGGCGTACTCCGCATCGACGACGTATTTACAGAGTAGGATTTATGCATGGTATGTGGGGAAATGCTCTATTTCGCAAGAGGGCCCCCAAGCCTAGAGCGAATGTTCCGTATTAGTAGGTCGGCGTATTAGAGCGTACCGTGGCGGGGCTGCGGGCTGGGATCCTCTCAGCGCCTCTGTCCCACTAGAAACCAAGCCCCGGGATCCCAGGTCTCCATCTCAGCTGTATGTTGTACGAGTACCGGGAGTTCGTGTGTCGCTGCCCACAGAAGCCGATTTCTGATTCGCTTTTCGTCTTCCCGTCACGCGCACCTCTAGAGCGGATGTCTGCTTCATCGAGGCATTCCGACATTGTTTCCGCGGCCGGTCGCTCGTATCCGTGTTTGTGCTGTTGGCGGCTAGAGCGGTCATGCTTTGTGAGGTGCAAAGACAGCCCGAGAGATGGTCAAACCGTTGACTATTCGTCACGTTCTGCGGCTAGCTATATAAGGTTTGCCATGCACCGATTTTGTCATCACCTGGCTTCGTGGTCTAGTGGTACGATTCGCGCTTTGGGTTTCTCTATAGTGACAACTGTGCGAGGTCCCGGGTTCGATCCCCGGCGGAGCCCTTATTTTTGTATTTTTGATATTTTTTTTACACTATTACACTAAGCCAATTTACGCGGAGACGTAAATTGTTTCGCTCTTACATTTTTCTTTCTGCTTTACTTTTTGTTTTCCTTTTATTTTTCCTTTCTTCGCCTGTGTTTTGGTTAGGTTCCTCCGCTCTCAGCAGATATCCTTTTCAACGTATGCACTTCACGAGGGGGCCTTCAGAGAGCCGAAATTTGTCGCTAGTGGAGACAAAAACTAGCCTTCCAAGCAGCGACACACGACCTCTGGCTGGAATGTCGGGGACGCGGTTGTCAGTCGGGATCGCTTGCACAACGGCATCGCGCCCCATTCATCAGCGTAGTCCCCTCACCCTCAGCAAGCGTCTGGCCGTCGGCTTGATCGATGACAGCCGTCTTTCCCATCACCACATCTTTTATGGCAAGTTCACCCGGACTCTTTAAATTGTATCACATGACTGGTCACGGGGGTCGGCCCGCGTCCTCGCACAGCCCCAGCCGTGAAAGCCCGAGCTTTGACCCGCGGCCCCTGGTGGTCCCGCAAAACTACTTCGTACTCCGTAGTGAGGTGTCGACTTCCCCGTTCTCCGTCCGACTTCCCCAATAATACCCCATTTGGGGCCACGACGTTAGTCGGCCGGATATCTGCGACGACCAGACTAGGACCCTTCGCGCAGGGCTTACAGCCCACTGCTGACCACTCGGGTTTTTGTTTGCCGGGGTTTGTCCGAAGATTGAGTTTCGACTTCGAGCGGCTGGCTGCGCGCAGACAGGGAAGCCATTTTCTTCGTACCGGATGCCCGTTTCGTGTTTCTTTTCCTTGTCTCTCGTTCTTATTTCACCTACAAGTGTTTTTTGCCTACTCTGCAGACGGACGACGCTCTGCTCCCGGCCATCTTCCATGTCCCCAGCTGGCCTGTCGCCCAGGTGATGCGCACAGCTCTCGCCCCTCGCAGATCGTCACCGGCTGGCGCAAGGCGATGACACGACTTCGGCGGGCTCTCCCCGTCTTCTCCTCCTCCTCTTCCTCCTCTCTCTCCTCTTCTTTCTCGTCCTCTGTTTCTTCTGCCTCGCCCTTCGCCCTATGTCCGCCAGCACTCCTCTCTTCTCCGTTCTCGACCTCTCCCGACCACCGCCCACGACGCTCGCCAGCCCCGAATCCGGCAAGCAGACAACGAGCAGCCTGTCTCAGACGGCCGGCTTCTGTTCTAAGCCCACCACCCAGAGGGCTTCCGCGGAGGCTTTCTCATACCCCCCACGATGGACCAACCTGTCAGCTGCGCTGGGCGTCCTCTACTCCCAATGGCCGGCCAAAAACGGCCATCTTCTTCCCTGGTAGGGCCCCAATGAGAATTCCTCGCCTTCGTTTACCTTTTCCCAATCTGCCTTCCATGCGCCGCTGACACCTGCTAGGCCAAGGCGTCCAGAAAGTCGGCAT
The DNA here is from genome assembly GCA_021396205.1 of Sporothrix brunneoviolacea. Lineage (NCBI taxonomy): Eukaryota > Fungi > Ascomycota > Sordariomycetes > Ophiostomatales > Ophiostomataceae > Sporothrix > Sporothrix brunneoviolacea. The sequence continues at coordinate 3,573 of WNYD01000225.1, forward strand.
GCTCACCCCGTGGCTCGAGGCCTTCCCCGTGACCGCGCGAGAAATAATACAGGAGATCGACCACTACATGGGCTACAAGCTGTCGGACGTCATCCAGGAGGGGCCCGGCAAGCTGCTGACGGCGACGCCCAACGCCCAGCCGGCCATCATGGCCACCTCCATCCTCATCCTGCGCATCCTGGAGCGCGAGTTTGACTTCCGCGCGGCCGAGCACGTCGACGTCACGCTCGGCCACTCGCTCGGCGAGTTCGCGGCGCTCGTCGCCGGCGGCTATCTGCACTTCGAGGACAGCCTGTACCTGGTGCGGCGGCGCGCCGAGGCCATGGCGGGCGCCACGCAGCGCGCGCGCGACGAGCACGGCGGCGACTACGGCATGGTGGCCGTGGTGACGGAGCCCGAGTACATGGAGCCCCTGGTGGCGGCCATCTACAAGTTCCTGGGGCACGCCCCCCGGTCCGGCGAGCGGCTGCCGCCGGACGCTACCCTCCGCGGCGGCGAGGGCGGCGGCGGGAGCAACCCCGCGCACCACTCGCCACCACGGTCGCCGCCGCCGCCGCCGCCGCCGCCGAGCGAGCAGGTGCTGATCGCCAACATCAACAGCAAGAACCAGATCGTGCTGAGCGGCAACATCGACCGCATCGGCTCGCTCATGGCCCAGGTGCGCCTGTTTCTCGGCCACGACCCGCGCGCCGTGCGGCTCAACAGCGACAGCCCCTTCCACAGCCCCATCATGCGCCCGGCCGTGGCCGAGATGCGCCGGCTCCTGGCGGGCCGCAGCCGCGTCGAGGGCCGCGGGGGCGAGGACATCGTCTCCTTCCCGGGCCGCCTGCCCTGCATCAGCAACGTGACGGCGCGGCCGTTTGGCAGCCGGGCGGAGCTGAAGGAGCTGCTGGCGCGCCAGTGCGAGGAGACGGTCCACTGGTGGGACAGCATCCGGTACCTGGACCAGGAGGAGCGGGTGCGGCGGTGGGTCGGCATCGGGCCGGGCAAGGTCGGGCGCAACCTCGTGGGCAAGGAGGTGGGCATGCGCGGCAAGGACCTGGTCAAGGGCGGCGGCGTCTGGGCGATCACGGACCCGTCCGAGATCGAAGAGGTGCTGCGCGGCCTGGAAGAGACCGCGTCGTTTGTGGACGAGGACTACTGAGAAAAGGTGGCGGAGAATAGATAGAGGAATATCATAGCATTAATGACGGGTCCCGTCGAGGGTCAGTTATGTGTACACCTAGCAAGACAAGATAGAAACACGAATTAAGACACGTTATTTTGTGCATTGTGCTTGTAAGACATGAAAAGTACCTATTCTGGGCGTATTAGAGCCCTTGGCTAATACTGTGAATACAGAGAGAACTACAGGGGAGCCCCACAACCTGGTTTTATCTTATCGTGCTTTGTCACTAGCGCTCCACCTGTACTCTGTACGCCCAATTCAGTATTCTCTTTGCTCTCGGCTTCTTCCCTGGACACCACCACCACCACGACTACCACCACCTCCGCCACGTCCCGCGTCGGTTAATTCTCAGCTTCTTCTGTCTCTTCTTCCCCCCTTCTTTTCTCTTGGCCGCTCTCTTTCCCTCCACACCCTCTCCTTGGCATATACCACCGCCCACCATGTCGCACAGTAAGTTTTCCCTCTCGCTGCTCCGGGTCTCTACATTTTGGTACTCTCTCGATTCGGCTCCTGTTGAGCTCAGCTTTGCCTCTCTCCCGCTTCCCCTCTGCTTCTCCCTGCTCACGCGTCCCCGCAGGCAAGCGGAACACCAGCCGCGCCGTCTTCACCTCCTACGAGCGCTCCCTCGCCAAGGCCGCCTGGTCCGTCTCGTCGGCCCGCCTGACCCGCGACTCCTTTCTGCCCTTCGCCTCGTGCTCCCTCTGCCTCGAGCCCGCCCAGGACCCGGTCGCCTGCCCCGCCGGCGACATCTTCTGCCGCGAGTGCGCCCTGAACAACATCCTGTCCCAGAAGAAGGAGATGCGCCGCCTCGACAAGGCGCGCGCCCAGGACGAGCGGGACCGCGCCGAGCGCCAGGCGCGCGACGACGCCGAGGCCCAGGCGCGGGCCGTGCAGGAGTTTGAGCTGGTGCAGGCGGGGCTGGAGGGGAAGAAGGGCAGCGGCAGCGGCGGCGGCAGAAGCAGCGTCGAACGGAGGAACAGCAGCTACACCAACGGCGCGAAGGAGTCCCCGTCTCTGCTACCATCCGCTTCCGCCTCCACCCCCGCCTCCGCCTCGACGACGACCAAGCTCCTCGACGCGCCCCCTTCCTCGGACGCTGCAGCCGCCGGCGACGAACAGCCGACTAAGAAGCGCAAGTTCACCCTCGACGAAGACGAGCTGCAGCGCATCGCCGACGAGGACCGGTCCAAGGCGCGGCGGGCCATCGACGCCGAGCGCGCCGCCGCCCACGACGCCCGCGCGCTGCCCTCGTTCTGGACGCCGTCCGAGACGCCGAATACCAGCCGAAAAGACGAGCCGCGCGACGCGGCAGACAAGAAGAATGGGGCTGGCGGTGGCGACGGCAAGAAAGGGAGCAGCGAGGGCGGTCCGGCGACGAGCAATGCCTCCGGAGGCGGAGGTGGCGACCCCCTCTGCCCGGCTGGCCGCGACCGCCACACGATCTCGCTGCACACGCTCGTGTCGATCGAGTTCACCGTCGACGGCCAGGGCCAGCGCGTCTGCCCGGCCTGCAGCAAGGCGCTGTCCAACTCGTCCAAGGCCGTGCTGGCCAAGCCGTGCGGCCACGTGCTGTGCCGCAGCTGCGTGCACCAGTTTGTGAAGCCGCCGGGGGCCAACGGGCAGGCGGCGCTGTTCGACCCGCACGCGCCGCCGGGCACGACGGGCACGGTGCGGTGCTACGTGTGCGAGGCGGACCTCGAGGAGGGCGCCAATGGCAGTGGCACGAAGAAGGACAAGAAGGACAAGAAGGACAAAAAAGACAAGAAAAAGGATAGGATCAAGCCGGGCCTGGTGGATCTGCGGAGCGAGGGCACGGGCTTCTCGGCCGGCGGTGCCAGCGAGGTCAAGAAGAACGGCGTCGCGTTTCAATGTTGAGGAAAGGGCGTTTTATAAAAAGGGGGTTATTTTATTGCTTTTATGGGGGGGGTCTCACTACATCATTTATACCCACTACAGCGAATTTCATACACATGCCAGTTAATCATCACTCTCGCCTCACCACCCTAGGGCTTCTTGAAATCATGTTGAAGATGATGCTCCCTTCTCCGTCGTCGTCCTCGCCGTTGGCTGTGGCGGCATAGTAAGCCGACTCCGCCGATTCCCTGTCTTGCGGCCACGGCAGCGGACGCTCCTGGGGCGGCCTCTGTGAGAGCTCAGACGGCGCGTCGTTGTGCCGCGAGACCGTCTTTTCGGTGCGCGTGGTCTCATAGCGCACCATGGCAGCGTCGGACGGTGGCAGGGGATCCTGCTTTGGGGGTCTGCTCTCCGCCCACGGCTGCTGCTGCTGCTGCGGCTGCGACTGCGGGAGGGACACGACTGTCTGCGGAGGTGGAAGCAACGGCGGCTCCTGAAGCATGCGGGTGTTGGCGGCATTTTCGTTTGGCGTCACATCCGCGCTCCCCGTCGAGGTTTCGAGCCAGGACTCGACGGCCTTGGCCACCTGGTGCCGCTCGTCGACGAGTTCGGCTGGCTCTGCCGGTGGTGCTCTCGACGCTGTGTCCTCCTCCGGTGCTCTTCGCTGGGCAGACGGCACGCGCTCCCGGGAGACACCGGACAGTCGCGCCTTCAAGGCGGCCGTGATGGAGTACACGAGACGCAAGACGAGGCCGTACAGGGCGCGCTGGAGCGCCATGGTGAGGCCGTGGCCGAGGGCGGCCGTTGCCACGGTGCGCAGCCAGTTGGCGTACAGCGCGCGGACGCCGTCGGTCCGCGTGATCCTCCACAAGGCGGAGAGGACGCTGCTCCGCACTCTCTCGAGGTCCGGGCCGGGCCTGGGAGGAGCGTCGTCTCTGCTCTCCTCTGCTGCCCCTCCGCTGGTGTTCGATCTCCCCCACCGTCGACCTCCTGCTGCTGCCGCAGTTGCCGCAGCTGTGTAGAGCGGGTATGTGATGCCCGTGGCGACCGCCTTGCTGGCGGCGGCGAGGACGAATGTGGTGGCGGCTGCGTGGAATCCGCCGCTCGGGCGTTGCCGCCCGGCCTCGCCTGCGGCAGTCTGGCGCCGCCACTGCCTCTGCGCGACGAGCCGCGCCAGGATCTCGTGCAGACAGAAGGTCAAGCCCGGGTCGAGCGCCAGGACGAGATCGTCTTCGAGCGCGGACAGAGACCACCGGTGCGGCCGACGATTTTGTGCCTCTGCTGTTCTTTGTTCGGCACCGTTCTCGATTGGTCCGACGAAGCTGTCATCTGCCTCTCCATGCGGCGAACCGGCCGGGCCGAGCAGCCGCGTGCACACCGCCGCCGCCGCGCCCACGAAGAAGGCCTGCGTGGCAGCGCGCCTGGTGGAGGTCGTGCTGCTGCCGGGGCCATGCCGACCGCCGAGGCGCAGCCCTGCTGTGGCGGCAACGTAGTAGGCAAAGAAGAAGACGAAGCCGTTCGCTGCGGCTGTTGTTGGTCTGGTAGCTAATAGGGCAGCCCGCCCAGAGACCCGGGCCCCCTGCGCAGGGCTCGCCGCCGAGGCAGACGGCACGCGGTCTGTGATGAGCGCCGAGACGGCGGTGGCGGCGGCGCCCGAGACGGCAAACGAAGTCAGCTCCGAGAGGGACATTGGTGTGAGATACGAGGCGGCGTAGTCGTGTGAGATACGAGGCGGCGTAGTCGTGTTCGTCGTTGCATAGAAACATAGAATAGAAGATGAACAATAATAACAAGACGAGAGAGACCCTCCAGCAATACCCTTTATATGTCCCTGCTCCTCCAGCAAGATACCCACAAATCGCATCAGCTTTTATCCACAGCAACACTCCACCGCCACGCCGCGCTGCATTGGACTGGGACCGGGCTCTGCCCCATTGGTGCCTTACCGTCCTGTGGAGACGTGAAGCTTCGTCACATTGTTTTCGGGGGGGAAAGTATTGGGCGGGACAGGGGGGACCAGAGAGGACGAGAGCACCGGGCGGATGTTCCGTCTTTTCTCGCCTCGGCCCTCGACGATCTCTGTTTGCTGTGCTGGAACCGCTGGGCGGCTCGTCTGGCTGTCCGCTGCCCTGTGTTTTGCTTTTCCTGGCCACCGCAAGGCTCCTCTTTTGGGTCTCTGTGGAGGTGGCTGGGCTTTGATGCTCCTCTGGTTGACGTGGTTGGGTGCTGATGGGCAAGGCGCTCACAGGTGGCCGAAATGCACGTCTTGCTCTTGGACTGCGCGCACTGCACACCGCACAGTGGCAGCCCCCCTGCCCCAGTCGCCCAACCAGAACATGCCCAACGAGATCGCATGACTCGCCAAGCTGGCAGTATAGCGAGGATGGGAAGACCACATGTTGTGGATTCTAGAAGGCGGAAGAAAATATACTCCTTGTTTGATACATACGGATGGGATAAGCCCATCGCTGAAAAGACGAGGCCCTTTGAACAAGGCTCTGTCCGCTGCTGCTCCAGTCTCGTTTTCTTCATAAGTGCGTACAGGTGAAAATAAAAGAAAATGACGAGAATAAACATTGCTTAGCCTCCCCTCCTTTGAACGCCAAAAAAAATGTGCCAGCCCAGGCCCCTCCATGACATTGAACAGGACAAAAAGCAAGAAACGAAAAAAAAGGAAGCCGTACAGCTAGCTGCCTATATTTGGTGGCGTTGTGCAGAGGGTGAGGATGATGAAGAAGAAGAAGGGGTATCAGAGGGTTTTCGCGCCGCACTTTGCCGCTATCACTTTACAGATTCCATACACAGCTACCACGAGTCGGAAGGGGGCCATACCCTCGGCCTCGGCCGCGGTCGTGGTAGGGGCTTTCGAACGCTCTAGGCACGGCCGGCTACCGGAACGGGCCTCTGCGTCGTCGACGGGCTGCTGTGGTTGCGTATTGCAGCCGCGGTGGCCGCGGACGGCGGTGGTGGAGACGAGGAAGACGGCGTTGCAGGGATGGGTATTGGCGTTGTCGAAGTCGCTGGCGGTGCCGGTGTCGTGGACGCTGCTCGTGCCGCCGCCGCTGTTGTTGCTGGCACGGCGGGGGGCATCATCATCATCGCGTCCGTGTCCGGCTCGCCCAGCGCGTCCTCGCTGTCCAGCAGGCCCGGGTGGCCCTCGGGCAGTTTCTGCGAGCCGTAGCCGACCACCTTGAAGATGTTGACGCGGCCGCCGTTCGTGGCCGTGTTGAGCTGCTCGAACAGCCGCGCCAGCTGGTACTGCCGCTTGATGGGCGCGAATGCCGGCTGCGGCACGACTGGCTGCGGCCGCCAGTTGGCCATCGCATTCATCACTGCGGTTGCCTCCTCGTCCGAGTCAATGGCGCCGGCGTTCCCCTCGTCCTCGTCCTCGACCGGTGCGCTGGCATCGATCGCCGCTTCTGTAGGGAATATGTAAGCAACATGGGCAGAGAAGGATAAAATCATCCTGAAGTGAGGGGGGGGGACAATGGCTGGGACGTACTCTGCTGCTTTGCCTGGTTCTTCTTCTGGTAGGCGGCCAGCAACATGTCGTACGGCAACGAGCGGCCTGGCACGGCGCGCTTCGCTCCCATACTATGGCTCTTGCATGTAAGGGAGCGGGCGCACGGCTGGCCGTTGGGCAGGATCACGCCGCACTGCCGCTCCACGTCCACGGGACCCTTGGGCTTCGCGGCCTTGGGCTTGGCCTCTTCCTTCTTCTTCTTCTTGGGGGCGGCCTTTTCGATCTCGTTGTCGGCTTTGCGCTTCTTATTAGCGGCCGCACTGCCTTTGGCTTCGGATGCTGCCGCTGCTGCGGCCGCCGCCGCGGCTGCAGCTTCGGCCTTCTTGCCGCCTGCCGTCGCCGCCTTCTTCCCGCCCTTGCCGCCGCTCGGCGTCCCCGTCCCGGCCGCCTTCTTGTCGTTTCCTCCCCCTCCCCCTCCGCCGCCGCCGCCGTCGTCGCTGTCGCTAGAGTCGTCGTCTTTGTCGGCGCCGCCGCCCTCTGCCTTGCGCGCCGCCTCCTCGTCCTCTCGCGCCTGCTGCTCGCGCGCCCGCTCGCGCGCCTCCTTGGCCTCCTTCTTCCGCTGCGCCTTTTCCTTTTTCAGTTTCAGGCATGCCGCGATGTGCTGCTTGGCCGCGGTGCTCAGCACGCTCTTCTTGCAGTGCTTGCACATCTGCAGGTTGAGCGCATCTTCGAGGGGCCGGCCCGTGGCGAACGTTTCGCGCGCCGTCTCGTCGAGCTGGTTGACCACGGGGCTCGGCGACGGCGCCGGGATGTTCGAGGACGACTTGGTGCTTCCTTTCTTCTTTTCTTCTACAGAGAGAGGACGAGAGTCAGTAACTGGCGACGAACGGCGAGACAAAAAAAAAAAAGAGTTAAAACCAGCTCGTGTGGCCTCGGGGTAGACTCACGATCCACAAATGTGCCCTCTTTCCAGTTGCCCGGCTGCTTGTGCTTCGGCGGCGGCTTCTTCAGCTTGATGATCCCGCTCGACTTTGATGCACTGCCGCCGCCGCCGTCCTTGCCGTCTTTCTTGGACGCCACCTTGATCGTCCCCTCTTCGTCCTTGATCTTCGGCGTCCCCGACGCGCCAGTTTTCTTGTTATTTGCCGGCGTGGCGGGCGGCGCCGGCGACGACGACTGCCCCTTGCGCGCGTCGGACATGATGAAGAGGATGGGTGTGACAGCGGTGTTCGAAAAGTGTTGACGAAAAGTGTTGATTAGAAATTGGGTTCCTCGCGTGCGGAGTGCGGTCGCGATGCCAGTCTCGCGGGTCGCGAATTCGGCCGAGGCAAAAGAAGGGCGGCTGATGAGTAGAATGATAAACGAGAGAAAAAAAAGCAAATACAGCGCCAAGAGCGACTGAGGCTTCGACGGCTGCGATCGAGACGAACCAGCGCAATAAAATGTTGTTGGTCGTTACCGGAGGAGGTTGAGCGATGGCCGTCCGGCTGCGGGTTGATTATGCGGAGGACGGAGTCTGTCTCTTTGTGCTCTCTTTATCAGCGCTGTTTAGGCTTAGGCTGACCACAGCCTTATCGCGCAACCCATCGAACAAGTGTCACGTGATTGAACTGTGCACAGCCACATTGAGACGGAACTGTGGCGCTCTTTCGCCTGCGCTTTCACGTCCTTTCATTCACGGTATTCTTCTTAACAGTTTTACTGTATTCTCTCACAAAAAAACATATCAGAACCATGTTCCCTCAACGCCTACATATGTGCATATTTCCTGGTGCAAGGGCTGGCGCCAGCCCCTCTTGCTTTTCCCAATGGCAAGCCCCAAACGCCTAAACAAGGGAAACAAAACAAACACATCATAAAACGACGTGAAATAACACCCAGAGGCAAGAGTACCAAGAGCCGAAGAAGCCAAAACCGTGCCATGCCTCTCACAGGCCCCCGTTGGCGCCCTGCTGCTGCTCGCCGGCCGTGGCCATGCGCCGCAGCTCGTACTCGCGCGTGAACTCGCGGCTCAGGTGGCCCAGCGACGCCACCAGCTGCTTGCACACCTCGACGATCGCCTCCTTGGGCGTGATGGAGCCGTCGGTCTGGACGCGGAGCAAGACTTCTGCCACATTAGGGTGTGCAACTGCCGGGAGAGATCAGCATTTGCAGAGGTCGCTCGAGAAGAAAAGCCGCATGTGCGTGTCTAGTAAAAGAGCAGAGAGAGAGAAAACATACTCTTGTAGCCCGCCATCAGGACCTTGGGGTGCATCTTCAGGTGCTCTGCCAGGAGGTTGCCGAGCGTGTGGTCCTCCTTCTTCATCAGAAAATCAGACGTGTTTGCCATGCCTGCGACGGGTCAGATCAATGCTTCGGTATCCTGTATCGCTCCGGCGTCCTGCTGGTGAACCTACCGGCAAACGGCGTCTCTGAGATCTTCTTCTCGCCATCGGCGAGGATGAACAACTCGAATCTGAAAACACGAGAGTTAGCCGCCGTCGAACAGGCTGGACATCGCGGTGCACTCGTTCGCGGCCTCGCAAAAAGCACAACCTCTCCTGTCTGTTGTAGTGGAAGAGTCTGGGCATGTCCGCAGCCTCGTTGCTGATCCTCTTGTGACGTGTTTGGTGATGGCGAAACTAGAGGAGGAAGACTTTTTGGGGAGAAACGGGGAAATAACGAGGTGTGGATGACGGGATGGAAACGACAGAGACCAAGACAGGAAATGGCCGCAACATTAACAGGCAAACGGCATTGCTCCGAATGGGAAGGCACGACAGGCTTTTATCTATTCCAAAACGGCCACTTGGCTGGCTTCCCATCTCCGCCGTGCCTTCCCCTTCCGTGAATACATCTCCAGCGTTGCGTCCCCATCACATGGTCAATCACATGAGCCACCTTCGAGTTCGCAACTCGCCAGAACATTCACGCCCGGGCTTCACCTCACCTGCTCGGCTTCACTCGACACAAACTTTTGCGTCAAGGCTCCGTCTGACAAAGCATAAAGAACACACTTGCCATTCTACCAACAAAAAAGTTCAACGGAGATATTAAGTGGAAAGAATCAGCAGGCGGCACGACCCGAAACGGGGGCACGCACAACAAGCTCGTGGAACGAAGGATTGAAATGGCAGAGGGAAATCAAGGCACAGAACACAGGGAAACAAGGCGATGAGAGCGCGGTCGGAGAATCGGCCCAGACAGGGTGCGAAGGCGCGTGAGAGGCCGGGGCGCAACCGCGTGCACTTACCGATCCGGTGCGTTCATAGCGGCAGCGGGAGGGTTCGAGCTGGGGGCGGAGAGTTTGTGCGCTTAGAGCGAACTATGTCCTGCCCGTTCGTGAGAAGGAGAAAGAGACGTGCACAGCGAGATGCGGGCGGTGGAGGTGGGCGGCGGCGACACGAGGCGGGTTCGCGATGGAAGGCAGCGCGTGGTCGGAGAAAGTTGAGGTTTGGCTTTGTGAGCTCGAAAAATACTGGTGGCGGCTTTGGTTTCTATGGATGAGTTGGACCCACTTTTTTGCCCCTTGTGCCGCGCGCGGCTAGTTGACAGCTCTACGGAGTGCTGAGGCTTGGGATCAGAGGGAGCACGAGACGAGATCAAATGCAGACGACACAGTTATTCAAGAGACATTGATTTCGATGCAAAGATCTATAGAAAAATAACAATATGAAACCTACGAAGCTGGATACGACAGAGACAACCATGCCAAGTTTCTCTCCAGTGCCCGCAAAAGAAAGCCAAGCGTCTTTCGATCTATAGTATAAAAGTGTATTAATCCCAGAATGCAGAGTCGACATGCAAACAGCTGACCTCTGCCTCGCTCCCACTCTGTCCGACGTCGAAATGGCGACGCGGAAATGGATTTCGCTTCAGATGCCAATCACAAAAGAAACGAAAAAGCGACTCAAGTAGTGGATCAAACGAAGGAAGAACAAAAAAACAATGGACAGTTGGGAAATGCAAAATGAGAGGTAGACAAAGAAGAGGTGATGCAGAAATAGCATGTATCTTGGAACTTGGACGACGGAAAATGGCAAATGGGAAAATGGAGGGAGAAAAAAGATGCGCGGTTACGCAAGCAGCCCTCTATCAGCGGCTGTCGCAGTAGCCCGGCAAGGCGGGTTCCGTCGACGAGTTGGCCCAGCTCATGATGGTCAGGCTGGTGGTGTAGGCCATGGCGACGAAGCCAAACACGCAGAGCGCGATGTCGCTAAACTTCCACAGCTTGCTGCGGGCGACCGCCTTGTAATGGAGCAAGGGCTTATCTTGTTAGCCACGAAAACTACAAGAGAACGAGAGAGTACGACAGGGTGGGCCGGGGGGGGGCTACTCACCGGATAGATGTACACCAGCGGGATGCAGGCAAAGTTGCCGACGAGGGCGACAAACTTGTCGAGGTTGTCGGCGCCGCCCCAGGCGATGGCCGCGCACGCCGCCACGACGACAAAGCGGAACACGTTCTTCTGCCACTTGATGTAGGGGTTGTACTTGCCGCTGCGCGTGAACAGGCCGTTCTCCGTGATGCGGATGGCGGGGAAGATCTGCAGCGGCGTCGACAGCAGGATGGCCAGCGAGTACAGGAACTGCACGCCGTTGACCATGCGGCTGCCCTGCGGCAGGTTCAGCAGCACCACCGTCTCGGTCTTGGACCCGTACGCCGCGTACGACACGGCGCCCATGGTGATGAAGATCGTCGTGATGATGATCATGACGGCGAACATGACTTTCGGGAACTTCTGCGGGTGCCGCATGGACTCCTGGATCGGGATGATCAGGCCGATGCCCTCAAACGTAAAGATGGCCGTGCCGATGAACAGCGTCCAGCTGTCCTGGTTGAACAGCGTGATGTCCGCCAGGCCGAACTTGTTCAGCGTCAGGACGTCGTAGTAGAACAGGTACGCCAGGCCGATGACGATGAAAGCGTCGGCCACCAGCGCCGTGAAGCCCAGCTTGTTGATGTCGCGCAGCAGCGCGAACGGCCAGAAGATGACCATCTGCATCAGGATCAGGTACTTGATCGGGATCAGCGTCTGGCAGTCGCTGACCGCGAGGATCACAGCCTGCAGGTTCTCGGACGTGAACACAATGTACGCGGCCACGAAGCCGATCTGGCTGATGACGATGGACGTCAGGATCATGAACCGCAGCCACTTGCCGTACAGGATGCCGCCGATGTCGCCAAACGAGCCCGCCACCTTGAGCCGCGTCGTCACGAGCAGCACGAAGCAGTAGTAGCTCAGCGCCGCCACGAACAGCAGCACCAGGTTGCTGAACAGCATGCCGCCGTTGAGGTAGGCCCGCGGCAGGAACAGCACGCCCGTGCCCACAAACGACTTGAGCAGCACGACGGCGGCGCCCATGGGGCTCGCCTTGCCGCTGCCGCCGCGGGTCTTGCGCCGCCGCCGCCGCCGCGAGGGCGTCAGCAGCGTGCTGTCTTCCATCGGCTCGCGCTCGTCTTCGGAGCCCTCGCTGCCCGCGCTGCTGCTGGCCGCGTACTCGTCCTCGTCGCCTTCGCCCGACACCTCGCCCGACGAGAAGTACTCGCCCGGCTTGAGCACCTCGTCGTCCTCCTCCAGCTCTTCACCCGCAAAGTGGCCGTAGATGGACAAGAACTCGAGGAAGCTGGACGTGAACAGCGGCGCCGGCTGCTGCTGCTGCTGCTGGCCCTGGTGGAGATGGTGGTGGTGGTGGTGGTGGTGTGCGTGCGCGTCGCCGTCGTCGTACGCGTCGTCGCCATTCCCCGCCGTGCGCCGGAGGTAATTTCGTCGGAACCCGCCAGGCACTTTGATGGTGCTGATGTCCAGAACTTCGCTCTCCGGCTCTGGCCGCGGCGTGGAGAAGCTCTTGCTGCGGTGCACCTTGTTCGTCGCCTCTTCGGTCCACTTGTAGATCGGTCTCGTAATGTCGCCACCCTGCAGCTGCAAGCTGGAGAACTCGTCGTCGTCGATGCCCGTAGCGCCCACGGCACCCACGGAGTCCGTCTCGCCGCCGGCTGCCCCACCATCTGCACCCCCGTTGTTGCTCGCTGGCTGCTTGCCCTTGGAGTCGGCCGGCTTGTCGGAGAAGCTGGCCGCATCGAATCGCTGGACCAGGTGCCGCCGCACAATTTCGGGGTCCTCATAGGCGCCGCTCGTGCTCGCGTACCGCTGTCTCGAGTCAAACGATCCGTAGTTTGTAGGCGTCAGTCCGGAACCTCCTGTCAGCGGTGTGGTGCTGAGGTTGGTAGAGGCAGTGGCAGCGGCCGGAGCAGCAGGAGCAGGGGAGGCAGCCCGGACGGGGGGTGTGCCGAATCTCGGCGGAGACGTGCCGATCGAGTTGGACAGTGCCATAGCGAGAGCAGACACGCCAGGCCCGGCCGGGTGCGGGCTGGAAGCGCTGCCGCCTGCGAGAGGGGTCAGGCTGCCCGCTGGCGACCATCGACCCGAGGCAGCACGGCCCCCAGCTCCGGCCGCCGATGCGGGCGACGTGCCGAGGTTCTGCGACGAGGGGATCGGGTTGGCGAGGCGAGCGGTCGTATCCTGGCGCGGGACGGAGGAGCTGAAAGAACGTGCTCGAAAGGAGCCGCCCAGCGATGAGGAGAGGAGGGCAGCATTCGCCCGCGGAGAAGGCTGCGGAGCTGGGGAGCTCCGGCCGGTGTCAGACATGGTCGAGAAGGGGAGAGAGGGTGCTCTGCGGAGTCGAGATAGCGGTCCGTGAGGCTGTTATTGCATGTCGATGATCGAGAGAATGAGCGAAGAGGGCTGGAGGAACACAGTCGAGTGGTCTTATCGTGCGAGTCAGAGGTAGAGGTGCTCTGTGGCAGGGCTCTCGCTGTCCAATGGCAAAGCTGGGGCTGGGGATGACACAAGAGGCGTCGAAAAAGGAATAAGACTCAAGAGCAAAGTGCAAGATGCAAAATGCAAAATGCAAAATGCAAAATGCAAAATGCGAAGTGCCAAAACGAAATGCAGACGAGAAAGACAGACGAGAAGGGTCCGAGCCGTGAGCCGAAAGAAGGAAGACGAGCGACGGGTGCGGTATTTCGCGAGGGCGATCTTAATCCGAGGGTGAGGCAGCAGAGGTCCGCAGGGTTACGCTGGGAGCGAAACACAAGAGGGCCGAAAAGTGCTTTCGCTGGGGCGCAAAGTGATTGCGGCTCGTGATAGCGGCGCATGGCCTGGCGGGCTGCTAGGACTGGCTGGGCAGGTGACCGCAAACGCACGAAAATAAACTGCCGCGCCTGCGGACGCACCCCCACGGCCGCCCGGTCGCTGTGCTTAGTCATTGTGGAGCTCCAGCATGCTAGGGGCAGAGCCCTGTATTGTAGTACGGAGTAGGCCCCCAGCGACCTGCCTAAACCAGGCGGCAAGGCGCTATTTACGCCAGCCGATAGGCACGCAGATAGCATATTAAGAGAATGAGAGCGATGGTAGTGCCGGCCCTAGATCGTTCCTTCCGGCTCTGCGGCTGCCCTTGAGACACGGTGACGCAGTTGCCATTTCGGTCAACACGCTGCGAGACAGCATCGCAATTGCCCTTCACGACACAACAGCTGGTCATCACCGTAGCCCGCTTAATTTCGAATATTCTCGTAAATCCGGCTTCTCAAGGGATGATCAATTCTCATCGGTTTTGCTCCTAGATCCATCCTCGTAAAACGCCCGTGCCCTATCCCTTCCATTGGCGACCAACACGCGCTGCCTGACCAGGCGCCCAGACACAGGGCGAGCGTGGCTCCACAGCCGCAAATTGGCTCAGCTCATGGCTGTCGCAGGCGGGCAGCCAGCTTCCGAGAACGACAGCATCTCGAGATCTTTTCACAAGGTTTTCTCTCGAACTCTAATCCACAAGAAGGGCAATTCCGGACGTGCAGCTCTATGGCCGGTGGACTCGCACGCATCTGCAGGCTGTCGGCAAAAACCTTGGAAGTCTAAGGGCAGCTGCATACACCGTCGATCCATGCAACCTCAGATCTTCCCTGCTCCCCGCAGACGACCGCTCCGGCGTCCTCGACATCCCATGAGCTGCCGCGGCAATTGCGGGAAGGCCTGAGACACCAGGGATCTCTGGCTGTATGCCATTCGCGAAAGACGCGAATCAACACAAAAACCGTCTTTTGGCGCGTCAATATCATCTTGCTTCGTGAACCTTGCCAGCCGCGCATGGCACGCATCGGCATCCATTCAGCACCCGGAGAGCGTCACCGACGGCGCCGTCATTCCCTTGAACTCTCTCGCCCGCCATGGAGCGCGTCGACCGCGATCATGGCGCCAAGAAGCACAAGCTGGGTGCCGTCTCCGGCGTCTACGTGCCCGTGTGCCTCAGCATCCTGAGCATTCTCATGTTTCTCCGGTTTGGCCGCATTCTTGGACAGATTGGGCTCCTGGGCATGCTCGGTGAGTGTCCAGTCGTATTCCGGCAGCCTCCAGCTGTGCCAGGTCGCTAACTGCCCCTTGTAGGTCTTTTGGTCGTGTCCTACCTGGTCGACTTTGTCACAACGCTGTCTCTCTCTGCCGTGGCCTCAAACGGCGAGGTCAAGGGCGGCGGCACCTATTACCTCATCTCCCGGTCTCTCGGCCCTGAGTTTGGTGGCTCCATTGGCTTGCTGTTCTACCTCTCTCAGGTGCTCAACACGGCCTTGAACGTGGTCGGTCTCATTGACTGCCTCGATCTCAGCTTTCACGAGTTCGTGCCTCATGGCTACTGGTGGGGCTACTTCACGCAGACCATCGTCCTAGTCATCTGCACGCTGCTCTGCTTCGCTGGCAGCTCTCTCTTTGCCAAGGCAAGCAATGGCTTGCTCGTGGTGCTCACCATCGCGACGCTGAGCATCCCCCTCTCGGCCCTTATCCGCAGCCCCTTTGCAGACCTGGATCGTGGGGTCGAATTTACTGGCGTGCAGCTCGCCACGCTGCGGTCCAACCTCTTTCCGCATTCGGGCGAAGGCTATGCATTCCATGGACTCGGCACGTTCCGGGATCTGTTTGGCCTTCTCTTTCCTGCCACGTCTGGCATCTTTGCCGGTGCGTCCATGTCGGGCGACCTCCGCAATCCGAGCAAGTCCATCCCGATCGGCACGCTCTGGGCCATGGGCTCGACACTCGCCCTGTATTTTGTCGTCATTGTGTCTCTCGCTGCAAGCACCACCCATCTGTCTCTTCTCACGCAGCCAAACATCATCATGGAGACAAGCATCTGGTCGCCCATCATCCTCGCTGGCGAGTGTGCTGTGACCTTCTTTTCTGCCCTGATGGGCTTGATCGGTGCTGCCAAGCTGATGCAGGCACTGGGCAGGGATAAGCTCTTGCCGGGTCTGTCCCTGTTCGCTTGGGGCACCGAGAAGCACGACGAGCCGCTTCTCGCCCTGCTCATAACATATGCTATAGCACAGCTGGCGCTCTTTGCAGACCTCAACCAGATTGCCACTTTCATCTCTATGGGCTACATGGTGACATTTTTTGTCATGAACTTGGCCTGCTTTTTGCTCAAGATCGGTTCGGCGCCCAACTTCCGGCCGGCCTTCAAATTTTTCAGCTGGCAGACGGCTTTCCTAGGAAGCATCATGTCGGCTGCTGCCATGTTTTTCATTGACGAAACTTACGCTACTTCGTCTGTTATCCTGCTCGTCATGCTCTTCCTGCTGATCCACTACCTCAGTCCGCCCAAGCGTTGGGGCGACGTCTCTCAAAACCTAATATACCATCAAGTCCGCAAGTACCTGCTCCGCTTGAAGCCCGAGCATATCAAGTTCTGGCGGCCCCAAATTATCCTATTGACCAACGATCCCCGTCGGCAAACTCGTCTGATCCAGTTTTGCAACTCCATGAAAAAGGGCGGCCTGTACATTTTGGGACACGTCATTGTCACCGACGACTTCACGACAGGCGTTCTTGAGGCCAAGCTTCAGCAGACGATGTGGTCCCAGTACATCACCGAGTTTTCCCGCATCAAGGCTTTCGTCCAGCTAACCATGTCCCCATCCATCACCTGGGGCGCAAGAAATCTCATCTTGGCCAGCGGTCTGGGCGGTATGCGCCCAAACATTGCAGTCCTGGGATTCTATAATATGGACGAGCTGCGGTTATCGCACCCTCAATTACGAATTCCTGAAGCTCCTCTATCCGCCTCCGCGTCCATTCATCCTTCCACAGGTGGGAATGTGGGCATTTCATCAGGACACCCCTCTGCTGGGGATAGGACGGACACTGTTCGTCCGAGACGGCGCCGTGGCGATACTTCATCGCGGATACTGGAAGGCGTCTTGCCGACAGATGTAATCAAGACGGAAGGGATGATGAAAGTAACAGAATACCTAGAGATTCTAGAAGACTTAGCTCTCCGGCACCGCATCAATGTGGCCGTGGCCAAAGGCTTTCACACCCTTGCGACTCCACGAAAAGACGGGATGAGTACCAAGAAATATATCGACTTATGGCCGATTCAAATGTCGGCCGAGCTAGAAGCGGACGGTAAAAGCGTTCTGACTACGAATTTCGATACCTGTAAGTGTTTGGTCTTTTATTCTGCGGCAGGTTACGCGTGCGTTCGATGTGGCTAACAAGCGCTACTCTGTTAGATACGCTGATTCTTCAGCTCGGATACATACTCCACACCGTTCCAGCCTGGAACCGGGTTTACAGTTTGCGTGTCATGGTGTTTGTTGAATACGAAAGCGAGGTAGAAGAAGAACGAGGACGGGTAGAAGCGCTGCTCGAAAAGCTAAGAATCAGTGCCGAAGTGCACGTCTTTTGGCTGGCCAGGGGCGACTTGGCGACATATGAGGCCATCATCCAAGGCGAAGCCGACGATGCTACCGAGCAATTCGTAAACGATGTCATGGGGGATTCTTCATGGTGGCAGAATCTACAAGAAATCCGCGGCAAGGCTACGCCAGATGCAACCGGAGGGTCATCTGCAGGGCCTTCTGCCACGGGTTGGAGAGGGGGTGCTTCCAAAAGACGTCCTAGCCTGGCCCATCTCGAGGAACTTCAGAGGCACCAAACAGTGTCTGCTCTGGCGCGTCTCGGAGTGAGCATGGGTATCCGCACACAGAAATTGGCTGGCCGCGTCTCCTCGCGTTCACGCTATGACGGCGATGATGAAGATGGGAGCAGCAGCGCCGACGACAGCAACTCGACGTCAGACGATGGCGACTTTGACACGGATTTTAACGACGTTGAAAGTGCGGCCAGCGAAGGTGATCTCCAGGACTTGGAAGAGGCTGACGCTATACGTCAGCCTCTCTTAGTTGCGCCCACCCGCCGGAAAAGCCACGGCGACGCAATCATAACGAGACCTGCTTTGCGCCGAAAGAAAACAGAAGAATCCAAACACGGGAAACAACCTGCGTCTTCGTCAGCGGGTCCCTCATCATTCATACCAGCGTTTACGCCGTCGCTCACGTCGGCTTCCGGCAAGAGCTACGGCACAATGTCCACCGCAGCACCCTCGGCCAGCGACCAGTCCGGGGGTAACGGGTCTCGCCGGCCACTGGACGCGTCCCTGCTGTCGGTTCAAAGTACTCCGGGTAAGTGAGAAGGGATACGGTAAAACCACAAAATGACCCTGAGCTGACTCGATATAATTTTCTGCAGTCATCATGCCGTCATCCATGCGCTTTTCCAGTAACATTGTGCCGGAAACCAGGATCACAAACCCCGAGGACTCGGAGCGGACCATCATGTTTGCAGAGGTTTCGATGCCAGAACGGCCGGAGCGCCCACCGTTTTCCCGGACCAACTCACGGCAGAGTCGTGTCAGTATAGCAGAATCCATGACCAAAAAGCGCTCTAAGGCGACACCGAGGCCGTCCGTCTCGTTTGTCGAGCCGGAGAGAGAACCGCTATTGCAGCAAGACCAACGCCCCCATCGGCCGCAACTCTCCCGACATTCATCTACCCCAGTCGTCCACCGTGCGTCTCATAGTGACGAAAATGGACAAGAAGAAAACAGCGGCGGTGATATCCGTATTGGCATCACGGGGCTGCTTGCCGACTACAGGGCGCGGGGACGTGGGAACAGTGGCAGCAGTGGGGAAAGCAACGGCAGCGATGGCAGCAACAGTGGTAGCGGCACCGGGTCGAGCTACTCCACGCAAGACCTCGCACTGTCTTTCAACGACCTACCGAGCCGCGCGCAGCACCTAATTTTGAACGAGCTGATGCGGCGGCACAGTGGCAGCAACGGAGATGATGCCGACGGGGCGGCTGTTCTGTTCACGACGCTGCCAATCCCAGACGAAGGCACACATCGCGACGAGAAAGCCAGCGTGCAATATTTGTCAGACATAGAGCTGTTGTGCCAGGGGCTGCCGCCGGTGCTGATGATTCTGAGTAACAACATGACGGTGACAGTTAGTCTATAGCGTCCGTTGCAAACAGAAAAACACATCACAGTGCCGCAATAGGCTTGCTTCGCATGTGGCATTTTTCTTTCATCTATGTTTTCCGCACCAACAAAGGGACTTCTTCGGCTTCTTCTGGTGTTAAAGAACAGCGCCAACCATGAACGTCGTGGCGCGACAAAGAATGGCACCTTTGCCCCGGGATCGTTTTCGAGGTTGGCTCTCCTTTGTTCAGTATTTACCAGGGCGTGAACACTCCCTGAAGTCTTCGAACATTCGAGGAAAGAAAGAACATCTTGCTTGTGAACAACTTCATGTTCAATCTATCTCTTTGCCACGATGCACTATATAACTATTTCTATACTTTTACCACCCATGTAACAGTGACTCTTCTTTGAAATGCGCAAATGAAAAACCCACTTAAACACCAAAGTGCCCCCGTTGTCGCGTCGGCTCAGAGAAGACGAAGCGAGAATAGGAGCAGCCACGGCCACAACAACAGCATTGGAAACATCCTTCACGGACTGGCCCATCGGCTACGAACTGAATCGCAGCAGCAAGAGCAACAAGCCGCCTCTGCCTCGGCGGACAACTTCCATATCGTCCACCTCCCCGACCGCCCCCTCGTACCGATCCAACCATCGCAGGTCCCTTCCGAAGACGAGTGCCGCCTGCTATTGCAGGGACTGCAGCTAGGTGACGAGATCCCGAGCCCAATACTCTACCAAGAGGTGAGTCGACAGAGACAAGAAAAGACCATGATGAAGGACAAGAAAGTGCAAGTGCCCGCGCAGGCGCCGGCCAAGGCACAAGCGGAAACGCAAAAGCAGGGGCAGAAATCTGCTCAGACACGGCGACCTTCCCTCGCGGCGTCTAGGGCGCCGGAGACCGGCCCTCCATCCCAGGCCTCGTCTCGAAGCGCTTCATCGTGTTCTTCGTTTTCTTCCTCGTCTTCAGCCTTGTCGTCGTTAGTGACGTCGGCAAAGAAAACAACACACAAAGAGACTTTCGAGTCGGCAGGGCCACCGGCACCGGTGACAGGTCGTCCTCCGTTGCGCAGGGTAGCACCCATGTCCCAAGCGACGAAGGAGATCACTACCAGCGGCAGTGCAGCGAGTCAGGTGGCATCAAAGCCACCGGAACAGCAGCAGTCGCTCGGGACGGGCTCTACAACCACGGCTAGCACGAGGAGGCAACTTAACTCCTCGTCTGCAACTTCCGCTACTAACGCATCTCGTCATCGGCAGGCAAGACTAGATCAGACGCCCCCTACTCCGGGAGCCCGAAAAAGCAGCCCGGGCAGTCTGTCCATCACCATTTCTACTGCCACTCCAACTAGCAGCGAAACTGCAATCGATGACAAGACAACATGGGAAAAGCCCCGTGTTGCACCGCGGCCAAGTGTTCGCAGCAACAGCACCAGCAACAGCAGTGGCAACGGTAGTACCATCCGCAAAGATGTGAACAATAGCAGCAGCCGGTCCACGCGGCCAAAGACAGCAACACAGGCGCCAGCGTCCGTACGGACAGATCCTTCAGAGCCTGTCATCAATCGGCCACTGCCACCGGTGCCCTCGTCCCCACGGCGGCAGCAGCAACGCCAGTCCGGGCCGCCTCCGCAACCTCTCTCTGCGCGGCCATTTCTCCTACAGCAGCAGCAGCAGCCAGAGCCACAAGGCCCGGTTTTAGCCTCGTTCGCACAACGCGCCGCGTGTAACCAGTCCGAGTATGGCGGCAGCGCCTCTTCTCCTATCGTACCAATTCCACAGTCTCCTCGAGACTTGCACGCTGCACCTACTCGCCGGTTTCATATGGACGGCCAAACATACGACGACGCCGTAGCTCCACTACAGTCTTCCCAGCGCCGTCCTTCCAGCAGCGGGAGCGACCGTGGACGCATTGGACCTTGGACGGGAGACGAATTAGGAAACAAAGGTAAGACCCGAGACAATACCGATGACGGCGAGATAGATATCAAGCAATACGTGTCTGTCGGCTTCCAGCCGTCGCCGAACCGTGTGTGCCTCTCGCCACAGTGCAATGGACTCTGCCGTCTCTGCGCGTCGACGGTGCTTGTCTTCGGCACGCCAGAGCAGCGAGAGGAAGAAAAGAAGCGGCGGCGGCGACGCCAGAACCAGAGCAGCCAAGTCCGGCGGCCAGAGCCCTGGACGCCGAAGATCTCTTCCCCCCTGCGGCAGTCCCACCCCTCGAGCCCGAGCCCGCGCTCGCAGTCACCACAGGTCTCGCCGCTGACGCCTCCGCCCCGGTCCCCGCTGCGCGAGGCCTCGAGAAGCCCGAAGATCATGATGCCGGTCAGCGGCCCCGACACCGTCAGCAGCCTCGCATACGAGGTAGACGACCCGGCCATCGCCGAGGCCATCTTGGCCGCTGAAAAGCAAAACGGAGAGCCGCTCCTCGAGTGGGACGTCGAGGCCATCAAGGCAAGTATGGAAGGGAGAGCGAAGAGGGGAGCGAAAAAGAGCGAGGCGCGGGCGCCGCGCCTCCCTTCTCCTGCACCCCCCGCCATCACTGCCATCCACTGGGACAAAGACCCTCGTGCTAACCGTGCGGCGGCCGCGTCGTCTTCGACGGCGCTCGCCTTCTTGCTAAAGGGAATGTCAAGCATGCCACCTGACGAAAAGAAGAAGCTCGGAATCGTGGCCATTGGTTCCGTGGGCCATCCGTTCCCGCAGCCTGTGCAGGTTGCGTCGATCGATACGAAGCTGGCGCAAAACGACGGCGATGGCATCATGTCGGAGCACGGCGTCGTCTACGAGAACGACGGCGACAACTACACGACTAGCTGGCCGGAGAGCGCATACTACTTCGGCAACACAACGCCCACCGACGAGCAGCAGCCACAACAGCCGCAGCAGCAGCAGACCAACAGCAGCGGAAGTGCCGCTCTAAAGAGGCGGTCGCATGTGCGGGAGTCGGCAGAGGCACGGCAAGCGCGGCGCCAGCCGCGGCGTTGACTGCCGTAAGGCAAGTGCTTTTGAAATGAATGCCCGCTCGGTTGTTTTTTTTTTCATATCCTTTCTCGTTTTTAATTCATCTTCTATATTGTAATCTTTTCAAATGCAACGCCATGGTATGTACCCTTCGTTATCGCCTCCTGTATTGATGTGACCCATGTGTTTTTATATAATACCCCAAACGCCTTCTAGTGTAATGCCAGCAGTATGAGAGGTGCCTCCTCGTGAGATTGTCTCAAAACGTCCCTTCTCAGCGCGTCTATGGATGCTTCTTTTTCTTCATGCAATCTTGGTCACCGTGAGCGCTCCGTCCTCGCCCTCGCCCTCGCCCGAAGCCAGGGCCACAAAATCGCCCGCCTGCAGCTTCTTCATCCACTTGGTGCTCTCGTAGCGGGCCAGGATCATCGTCATGCGCAGGGCCCGCCGGTCGCTGGACGCGTGCTCGTCCACGCCGGGCGCCACGGGCGTAAACGTCCAGCGGCCAAAGGCCCAGTTGAGAATGTACCGGGACGTGTCCGCAGGCGCAGGCGCAGGCGCAGGCGCGGCCTCCGCCGATGCCGTGCCGTTGGCGATCGGAGCGGTCGGGGCCGCCACGTCGATGCTGTCGTCGGAGTTCTTGAGCTGCGGGAGCGACGACGCCGCGACGGAGAGGACGGCCTTGATGCGGTAGACCTCGTCCTTGGGCGCGGCGCTCAGCAGCTTCAGCAGCTTGTAGACGTCCGCGGAGGAGGAGGAGCTGCTGGCGCTGCCTTGGAGCGTCACCGAGAGCACCTCGACCTCGGACTGGTGGTCGTCCTTGTGCTCGTGGTCGTGCTCGTGGCTGCTGTGCTCCTCGTGGCCGTGCCCGCCGCCGCCGTCGATGGGCGACGTCCCGTTCTGCAGCGCCTTGGCCAGCAGGCCGCCGTCCACGCCGAACACGAGCCCCGCGTCCACCCACCCGCGCCGGCTCTTGACCCAGGCCACGTCCGCGTGCAGGTCGCCCAGCCGGTCCAGGCAGTCGTCGAAGCGCCGCTCGCCGCACGCCTCCCACTTGTTGAACACGACCAGGTCCGTGTAGCGCGCCTGCAGCTTCGCCGTGTAGCTCGTGTCCTCGTACCCCTGCCAGTTCTCGACGTCGACGACGCTGACGACGCCGTCCAGCGCGTACCGGCCGGCGGTCGCGCGCGCCAGGCGGTTGACCTCGAGCGCGAGCGTGGCGGGAAAGGCCGAGCCGGAGGTCTCGACGACGATGCGGGAGGGCGGCGGTGCGCCGGTGTCTGCTCCTGCCGCCGTCAGCTCCTGCAGGGCGTCCCCCAGCTGGCCGACGAGGTTGCAGCAGATGCAGCCGTTGAGCAGCTCGCGGACGCCGGCGACGGCGCTGGAGGCGGCCAGCTGGGAGTCGACGGCGAGGTCGCCGAACTCGTTCTTGAGCAGGGCCAGGCGGTAGTCCGGGTTGGCGGCGCGCAGCTGGGGCACGAGGTTGAGGATGAGCGTCGTCTTGCCGGAGCCGAGAAAGCCCGTGACGATGGTGATGGGGATGGGAGCCATGGGGGGTCGAGTCGGTCTCGCTGTGTTCTTCCCTGTTTTTTGTCCTATGTGTGTCGCTCGTCTGCTGTGTCTATGTCTATGTCTATGCAAGATTTCAAAAGGAGGCCCGCACCGGAAGCGTCGAGGAAAGCCATCGTGTTATTCGGTCCGGACGTGGGATGTTGCGACATTTTGCAATATGTGCTCACCGCCTTCTGCTTTCGGCGGTTGTTCCTGGAATTTGCGAATTCTGCCGTTTCTTCGTTCCAGGACTGCGTCCAACCATCGGAGATGCCGCGCAGGAGACGGGCTTGATAAACACCTAGACTCTGCAGTAGAGGGCAAAAATGTGTTATTTTGCCAGCATTAAAATAAATTAATATTGTCAGGGCTGTCAGTGCCGATTATTGGTGCCGCTCCACGCCCACAGCGCCGAGAGGATAAACAGTTGCTCGGTGACGTCATAATGTGTCGTCCTCTTTTCGATGTCGAAAGGTGGACATGAATATCGAGTACGAGAGGATGTCAGATGTCACAGCATGAAAGCTAGTCAAGTGAAAATAGTATAAACCATTTCGGGAAGTGAGCATAAAAACAAATGGAAAGCCAATAGCTCAATCCATAAACAAGACAATCCTCCTTTTTCTCCTCCTCTTATCCAACAAAAAAAAAAGGCACAAAGTGTATTCATCAGGCCCGATGAATGGGAGAAAATATCCTCAATGCTTCAAAACGAAAACCATAAAAATACGTGGTTTAAAGATCTGTTTTGAAGCCAGTTCCAGAGAGAAAAATAAAAAAAAAAACATAGAAATTTGATAACTTGTTTCCCTAAAAGAGTACATAGAAAAGTAAAATAACAAAATAGCAACTCCTTATGAACCCATCATGACGTCAAAGCTCCGAAAAAGCTGAGTCTAGGGAGAGAATGTTAGAAGAGGTCTGTCTGTATACGATACGGCAATATCATTCAGGTCATGGGTCAGCAGCAAGGACTCACTGTTTACAGAAGGAAGGGGCCGACCAGCAGGACGGCGGCGCCGGCCAGGGTCAGGCTGTTCTTCAGCGTGGCCGAGCCGGCCGTCACGACAGTGCTGCCGCCGCCGACCTTGGCCGAGGCGCTCGCAGACGCAGCCGCGTTCGAGCCGGAGCCCTTGCCGGAGCTGGAGCCGGAGCTGGACGACGAGCTGGAGCTGGTGCCGTTGTGGTAGGTGGTGGTGCACTTGCCGTTGACGCAGACGGTCGTGGCGGTGCTGGACGAGCCGCCGTTGGCGCTGGCGTTGGCGTTGGCGTTGGCATTGGCAGACGCGCCGGACGAAGAGCCGCCGGCGTTGGCGTTGGCGTTCGCGTTGGCGTTGGCCGAAGCGCTGGAGCCGGAGCCGCCAGCGTTGGCATTTGCGTTCGCGTTGGCATTGGCGGACGCGCTGGATCCGCTGCCGCCGGCATTGGCATTGGCATTCGCGTTGGCATTCGCCGAGGCGCTGGAACCGCTGCCGCCAGCATTGGCGTTGGCATTGGCGTTGGCGTTGGCCGAGGCGCTTGAGCCGCTGCCGCCAGCGTTGGCATTGGCGTTGGCATTGGCATTCGCCGAGGCGCTGGAGCCGGAGCCGCCGGCGTTGGCATTGGCGTTGGCATTGGCATTCGCCGAGGCGCTGGAGCCGGAGCCGCCGGCGTTGGCATTGGCATTCGCGTTGGCGTTGGCCGAAGCGCTTGAGCCGCTGCCGCCAGCCCAGGCGCCAGCCGTGGCATAGGCCCAGGCGCCGGCGGTGGCGGTCACGCCGTTGCCGCAGATGGAGATGCCGCTGCCGGTCTGCTTGGCGGTCTCAATGGGGCAGGTGATCGTCACGGGCGTCTCGTTGCACTCGACGACGGTCTCCACAAAGTTGGGCGGGACGATGGGCGTGGCCCATGCACCGGGGTCGGCGCAGACCACCTCGATGATGGTATAGGTGGCATCCCAGATGGTGGTGGCGTCGGCGGCCGGGGCGCAGTAGGTGTAGGTGGTGGTGAAGGTGGTGGTCGCCGTGGTCGTGGCCGTGGTGGTCGTGGTGGTCGTGGCGTTGGGGTAGCTGGACGAGCAGTCCATGAAGCTGCTGGAAGACAGAGAAGACATCTTGGCTGATTAAAAGGGGGCTGTAAGAGGTCGAAAAAAAATTAAAGCGGCTTTGGAAGCGAGTGTAAGAAGAGGAAAGATCTCCGAAGTTGTTATAGTTGCTGTTTATAAAGAGTGGATGAGCTAGAAGAAGCTACACAAAAGAGTGACTGAGGGATATAAGTTGGAAGGTTGGAGTGATGGGAGGAGAAGAGAAGAAAGTAGAACAACAACAGGGCGACGCAAGCGGCCTTCATATACCAGTCCGGTGGTGGATGGAAGAATGGTTGCCAAGAAACCGAAAATCACAAGAGACAATAAAGCCGGGACGGAAAAGCAAGCAGAGGGCTGCTTGCTGCAGAATCAGCGCAGGGACACAGCAAAAAACACAGAGGCAGAGGCAGGCGGAAGAGTGGCTGCCGGCTGCCGAGCGTGTTCAGTCCGGCTCGCAAGAGGGTCGTGAAGAATGGCACGGAAATTTGGTCGCATTCTTGGCAGCAGATGGCTCTCTCTCGCCAGCAGTAAGACAAACATTGTAGGCGTCATGAATGCATTCTTGCACAGACCCCGAATTGCATAGGCCGCTGCATAGCAGAGCATGCCGGCACAATGCCAACTAGCATGGAGGCATTAGTCTGTATCACTCGTCCGAGAAGCAGGAATACGAGGTTTCGCGGAGGACAGCCAATTGTTCCCCCTGAGACCTTGCTCGAAAGAGGAAAAGAAAAGAAAACATGCCCTGGCCAAGGTGTCCGCGAGCACGGGACCCCGTTGGCCGTTGAGGTGAGACATCTGCACGTCTGCAACTGACAAGGCCGCTGATCGGGGTAGCCCACACAAGCCGCAGAATAGACAAGTCGCTGGAAATGCACGGGACGTGGACGGACGCAGACAGACGCGGGGTGAGGCCTCTACCAGCCTCTGCCAGCCTCTACCAGCCTCTGCCCGTCCCGGATGCGGCCACATCCCAAGAGCCTCGACAACTCGTCTTCAGCCGAGGAAACCAGCACGCAACTCTCGCAACTCCACACGCCGTGTCCTTTTGCGATGGGCATTTTTTTAGCTTCAGCTTCTGTCATTTCTTGGTATAGCGGTGATGCTTGTTCTCTCCAAGCAAGGGAGAGCTTGTTCGTGCCTTGCCTGGAACGAGGAGCGAAGGAACGTGGCAGAGAGGAACCCAGGGAGAGCACGCAGGAGCAGGAGAAAATATTGGGAACCACTGGCATGCAATCGAAATAATAGAAAAAGCAACGAGGGCAGCGAGATCGCCGCATTGGCCGGGAAAAGGAAAAAAGAAAACAATGCTCTTGGCGCGCGCCGCCCATTCCGTCGAGGGCGCGCAGGCTGTCTCGACAGCGCTTGCTTCCAGAACCGAACGAGCCAGAATACGGAGTACGAGAGTCATGAACCGGCCAAGAATCTCGACTGAGTCGAGTTGAGATGAAGAGGCCTTCTGGCCCGCGGGCTGCTGGCATTTGGACAGCCGCACATATGCGCTCATTTCTGCTCGTGCTCGGCCCACTCGTCCACGGCCGTCTGCCATGGAGCAGCCACGTCGGTGCTCGTTCACAATGCAGATACACAATACGAGCACGGGGCGGCCGAGAGCAGACGCGGCAGACGCGCTTCTCTTGCGCGATGGGATGTATCCGAATTTTGTTTTATCAGCATTTGCACGCTCATGGCCACAATAAAGGAGCGAGACGGCAAACTTCCTATCCTGGACTTCAATCTACAGAGGGATCTCTTCGGAGAAGAAATACTATCTAGCAACGCATCACTGTGGTAGGAGTCGAGGTGATGGTCGTGGCGCCTCTGGGTAACTTTTTGATCTGAAGAAAAAAAAAAGAAGAAGAAAAGAGAGAAAGAATTTTCGGCGGCAGGAATGTGAAGAAATAGTCCTCCCCTTTGCTGTGGGGTCAGACTTCTGCCGCTTCCGGTAGGCGGTGAGGAGAGCTGGCACTCGAGTCTTGACCACGCAGTCACGTGTTGATTAGGTAATTATACAAGGACGACAATCGATAACAGGTCCAGTGGCAGACTACTCCGCAATGCTCAAATTCCACAGGCCAGGGCGGGCTTCCAAGGACGCCTGCTCCGTGCCTCTGCTCGTACCGAGCGTTTATCCCTAGATTCCAACCAAGGGCCCCGAGCAGTGGCAAAAACGACGGGGAAGAAGAAAACAACAACAGCAGAAAAAAGAAAGCAAAATCACGCCAAGACCGGGCAGCCGTTTGTTTTTGCGGGGAGGGTCTCTCTCTCTCGCTCGATTCCGCTGTGTGTCCCCCCCCCATGCCATCCGACGAATACGCGTCGGCCGGCGCCGGCGGCGCGCTGCGGCTGAAGGGCGCCAAGGTGGAGAAGCACAAGAGCAAGAAGCACAAGAAGAAGAGCAAGGAGGGCCGCGAGAAGAGGGCGAAGCGGGCCGAGGAGGAGCACGAGAGGGGGGAGCGGGAGGGGGAGGTCGAGGCCGCCGCCTCCGGCAGCAGCGCCGAGGACAGAAAGAAGAAGAAGACGACGAGGCACGAAAGCGACGACGACGACGTCGAGGGCGCCGACCCGGACCCGTATGCGCGCATGACGGTGGCCGAGCGCCGGTTCGCCGAGGCGCAAGATCAGAAGGTGAGATTGGTTCCCCCCCCCGCTGCAGGCGAGTGGAAAACGTCTCTTCAGTGCTGACCTCTCCAGATCCGCGACCTCATGCACGCGTCCCCCGAAGAGGCGCGCGCCGCGCGCCCCGACCTGTTCAAGAGCCACAGAGAGCGGCTCGCCGATCTCAACACGTACCTGTCGCGGATGAGCGAGCACAACGACATGCCCAAGATCGGGCCGGGGTAAGAGCGACAGAGAGAGATGGGAGCAGGAGGAATTCGGAAGAAGCAAAAAAAAGAATCGAAGATCGAAGATCGAGGACGCCGAGGAGGAGAGGTCGAGAACCAAAAGGAATATGGAACTTGGTTCTTTGGGACCATCGCTTGGCACATGGGGGCTGCAGGGCATCTCGGGGGCGGCATGGAGTTTCGCTTTGCTTATTGTTGGTTCATGCAATGGATACGAGTTGGTTGGAATAGGAGTCTGGAATCTTGCAATTTACGAATACAACACATCTGATCACCCGCTTTGTTTGTTCTCTTTCGAAGAAATACAACTAGCAAGCAGACGATCGTCTGGGGAAGCAAGGGCGTGACCTCGTGTGATCCATGTATTATCATTAGAGTTTTGGGCGCTCAACTAGAAACCGTTACTAATAGCTCTGCTCTATGCTCTGCGCTGCGTGCCAGTGGCCGTCCGATGCAAACAGACACAGAGCCGTGCCAGCATGAGTCGATACAAAAAGTCCATTAAACATTTTTGGGGTCATCCAGACCCCGAGAGTTCGCCTTCTCAGGAATGCCATAAATTTTCGTTGAGTAATTACACCGACTCGGGTGCTTCTCAATTTGCATTTCGGGTGTCTTGCTCTTGTAAGGAAATATGTGTACCGATGAAAAACGTGCATTCTATTTCTCTTTTCCACACAGTACAATAAAATAAATCAAAACCAATCAAAAATGGAACGCCCCGTCTATGCAAAGGAATGTGTGTAGTAGACAATAAGGAAAGTAAAGCAGACAGCTAATGACCAGAGAGGAAAAGGAAAAATAAAACAAGCATAAACAGAGAGGCATGGGGGGGTGTCTTGCTTCTCAATGTTCAGTGTTCGATGCTTAGCATGATCGCGAGGCGTGACGAGAGTCAATGGCTGTGTAGAGACGTGACGAGGGCTGCTCCAAGACCAAAGGGCGAGTAGGAAAGAGAAGAAAGACAGAGGAAGAAAAAATCCTCGTTGACAATGTTTAATTGGACGAACGGGCCGCGCCTATTTTGCCGTTCTTTTTTCATGGCCTTGAATTCTGCCATTGGCAGAGATCGATATTTCGTTTTTCGTCTTTTAAATCAGCAGCGCGCCAACAAGGACGCCTGCCACGGCCTCGGCCAGGCGCGCCTTGTTGCTGCTGCCGGCAAGCACAGCCACGGCAGCGCCGGTCTGCAGAGTGCCCGACGCCCCCGTGGTGGTGCCCGTGTTGGACGCGCCCACGCCCACGACCGAGGTCGCCGTCACAACTGTCGGCGTGCCGTTGATGGTCGACGTGAAGACAGACGTCACCTTCCTGCCAGTGGTCTGCGTCTCCGAGCTGGTGGTAGACTTGGAAGAAGTGGTGGTTTTCGACGAGGTCTGCGAGCTCGAGGTCGATGAGTTCTTACCCGTCGACGTGGGAAGCTTAGAGCTGGTACCCTGCGTCGAGGTAGGCGCCAAACTGCTCGTCGGTGTGGAGCTGGTGGTCGTGCTGTTCAGGTCCCGGCGGGCGAGCTGAACAATGGACGTGGCCAGGGCCGCATTAGCCCGGTGGATAGCCTCGAGGGCCGACTTCTCCGAGGGGTACACACCGTGCTTGTACGAATCCGGGAAGTACTCGTGCAGCAGCTCGTGCAGGGACTCGGGCGAGACGGCCTCGAGCAGGCGGGAGAAGGCCGAGGACGATGTGGAGACAGCACCGACGGCATCGACACCATTAGCGTGGCCGGCCGCGTTGCCCGCCAGAGCAACGGGCACACCGTGAACGGCAGCCGGTCCGCCCTTCGCACCGACCACGGCGCCCTGCTTGCTGCAGGACTGGCTGTGGCGCATAGCGGAGACGACAACCATGGCCGTGGCGCCAAACACGGTCATGAGGCACGCAAAGACGAGCGTCGAAATCAGGACGAACTGCGAGATCTGCTTGAGGGCTGACGAGTGCCGTCTGCTCGTGTTGAGAGCCACTGTCTGAGAGTCATCGTCTGAAGTCGTCACCTCATCTGCGTGTGCGAGCAGCAGCTGCTTCTCTTCCTCTGCTGTGGGATAGGAAGCCATCGTGAGAGATTGTGTTTTGCTGAGGCGGGTGGGCGGCAAAGCGTAGATGTTGAATGCAGTAATCTGTAGAGCGAAGAGGAAAGGAGACAGAAGAAGAAGAAAAGAAGGATCCTTCTTCTAGTTTTGTTGCACCAGGAGTCGTAGGCAAGACAACGTCTTCGGGTTCGCAGGTCCGGAGACACAAACGTTCCACTGCCGTCGGACGAAGAGGTCCCCCAGCGAACGACAGGGATGCCGGTGCTGTTGACTTATCGACGAAAAAGAAAGTGGCTGGCGGACCGTTGGCGGTTTCTCGTATTTGCTCGGGCGCAAACGAACGACAGGCGAGGGGGCGTATTTCGGGTGGGATGCGAAACAAAGATGAAGAATGAGAGGTGGAAAAAACGAGAAGAACGGAGAGAGAGCGTAAAAATAGAGTTCGAACGAAAACAAAGAGAGTTGAGTAGATGTGGTTGCTGGGATCGTGGTTGTATAAAAGAATGCCCCAACGGCCGGGCCAGCCGAGAGAAAAAGGAGCGCTGCTTATGGTCTGGCAGGGCCAAGAGACGAAAGAAGAAGCTGGAAGGGCCAGGGGGGCCTCCCCCGAATGGAGAAAACAGCGCGAAAAAAAGAAGGAAGGAGCGCCCGAAACCCACCCAACGCCCGTGCAAGCGTATGCACCAGCGCCTCTGGGCAACAGAGAGCTCCACTTGGCGCCGTGCTGTTTTCAGCTCCCTGCTCTGAGCCTCTGCGCGGATCCAGCCCCGACGAGCGCCAAGCTGTGATTGTGGTGCTGTTCTTGGGTCACGACTACCCAACCAGGGCATTTAGTGCCCATTTTTCTGTCCTAACGGGCAGGCGCTAATAAGACGAGAAGACAACAAGGCAGACGAGGAAGGCGCCTCCCAGGCAGTCAGTCCCATCGGGCAGGAGACAAAGTAAGATATGTAAGATACTCGTATACTCGAAGGATACGAACGCCTGTGGGTTACGCCAGAAATCCTATCCTGGCGCTGGCATGCCAGGAGGTTGCAGAGAGCCGCTGTCCGTGACAACGGACTGGGCGGACGGGCCAGCCGTTGAAACAGGCTTCTTCGTGTCGATACGAGTAATACGCTGGACGGAGTACCAGAAAACAGCGGCAAGAGGGAAGGAGGGCGGCCTCGTCTGCAGCCTGCGTCTCGCTCCTTCCATGTCCAGGGGTGTTCTCGTATAGAACGGAGCAGGCAAGGACGGCCAATGGGGCCGGCCCCAGTATGTGCGTCAGCATCGGCCCTGGGCCAGCCTGTCAGGAAAGGGACCCCACCACCACCAGGCACCGCATCGCGCCTGCTCGTAATACCGAGCAGGGTGCATACAGGTTATCTGTATTTATCTGTAGTTGTATTACTACTCGTTCTCGCAGAAATTTATGGCCATCTGTGGCCTATTCTTTATTTTCTGCCAGATCGATATAGCCGCTGATTGCATGGTCGTTGGTTTTTCTGTTGCCGCATTTCTTTCCGTGTTCGTTTCTTTCTTATTTCCCCGGCACCTCGCCCGTCTTCCCCTTACTTGGCCGTATTCGGCCTACGGCGTGTCGACGCACCGACGTCATGAGGTTTCACCACGCCGTACTTTACTCCGAAAAGTCGTGCGCTGTGGCTAAGCTCTGCAGAGTATTCTAGGCTCCAGTACAAAGTGCTCTTCGCTCCGTTCGGGTTAGCCTGGCGGCCGCGCGCGAAAAAGCGAAAAGCTTGGCGTTTTCCGAGCGAACCGTCTGTCTGGCAGCAGTCGCCCGGCACTTGGTCCTGGTCGTACCCTTGCCCTTGTAACGTGGACAGCTCTCTGATAACCTGCTGCCACGACCTGGCCTGACCTCGTCAGACCACCACCGAACGGGCCGGCAGCGGCAGACAGATGTACAAGTATATTCGTGCAGGTTTTGTTTGTGCTGCGTGTCTCGTGCTCACCCAGGTCCTTGAAACGCCTTCGTATTTCTCCTGGTGGCGCACTTGCACGGCCACGATGCTCCAGCCGGAAGTCGACATGTCGACGTGTCATGGCCAAGAGACGGCATCGTAGTATCGCAGTGCAGCCACACAATGAACTTGACTGGCGGCTCTCGAACCCGGAAACGCTCCTGGGAAATAAAGTAGCAAATACCGTCCCGGCTCTTGGAAGAGGGCCGCCCGTGGGCCGCGGAATATCGGGCTGTCCTAAGGATCAATGAGGTAACTCTCTGTACCGTTATTTTCTCTTTTGTAAGCTCGGCAACATTTTTTCTGTTCATTGCAGTGTCCTGGGAGTTGATTGCATATTTTTAATAATTAATTGGCGCGTTTTGTTGGTTGTTGTTGATTTTTGTAGTTTTCGATCTTGTTCCTGAATTTTCTGTTGATTATTTCGTAGTATTTTCCTTCAGTTTTTAGAATGATCAACAAATATTTCCGACCACCCAGGTTTCATCCCAACTCGTAATATTTTTCATCCATCTCATCCCGCACTACAGCATTCCATGTAATCCGCATCTGCGTCCTGTCTATCTGCTCTTGCGGCGCTGTTGCCGCGGCTTTCGTCTCTCGTCTCATCTCAAAACATCGCCGTATTGGTCTCACAAGACAACACATATACACGCTCCAGCTGCGCCACAAGGACCAATACAATTTCGTCTTCACATGGAAATCGACTCTCACACGTTCAATTTGAGATCATCCATCCGACATGCAATTGTCTTCAATATGCAGACAGCAGACTCACTGCCAGCCTGATCTCGCCATCGGACGAGAGACGACGCCGCTTCAAACAGGCATCACGGCCAACACCCCTTGCTTGAAGCTTCTAACACGTGTTTCTTCACCTCTTCCTGGTACGAATTACACTCTGCCCCTTGCTGATCTGCCAACCGATATTACCATCCTATCGAATTCTTCCCATCAATGGGCCCACCCTGCATTCCAGACCGCTGTCTGTTTGCAGCGAATGAACTCCCGGCCTGCGAAACATGCTGACTTGGAAAAACCAATACAATCCTGGCCAAAAGACATTGTCCTCCGCCTTTGTCTCGATTGTCGCGCAACGATCAGAGCTCGCCATCCCATTGTTGGAAGCCTCCCTTGCAACAGCAACAGCACCAGCACCAGCAGCCGCCCCTGTAAATCGCGTAAATCGAGTACAACGCACCCGTATTAACCGCCTGCGCAAGGACGCTACGGGTATTCCCATGCTAGCCGTAGGCGAGCAGAAGCCGCACGCAAGCCACCGTGGCTGGGGTCGACACGCCAGCGGGAAGGCGCGGCTGGGGGGCAGGCGACACGCAGCTCTCCCAGGGCGCTAGCCAGATCAACAGTAGCCTCCCAATGGCCTCGAAATAGCTCCTACAATCTGGCCCGAAGCCAGAGCAAATGCCGCGCGACAGCGCCCCTGCAACACGCCCGATCCCAGTTTATTTTCCGCATCGCTCTATCGCCAGGGCCCTATCGCACATCGGCACACCTCTGCTGTCATGTAATTTGTCCTCTTCCGCCGTGTCTCTCTTGCAGCTCAAGTCCAGCCAAAACGGTCACATCTCGAAATCTCGCGATCTTCCACCGTCGACCGAGAGAGCCATGTAACGGCACAGCTGTCCACTAGACTTTTCCTGAAGCTGCTTTCTCTTCGCCCTTTCTGCTCTTCTCACCTCGGCGACGTGCCGCCCGCGGGTCGACACACGGCGTCATGAACGCCGACGATGCCGCCCCAGACCGCAGCACCAGCAGCCCGCCCGACGACGACGCAAATGCCCTCACGAATCTCTCTCCCTCGTCCCACATAGCCGGCCATGCCGACCATGCCGACCATGCCGACCACGCCGACCACGCCATCCCCACCGACGGCGCCGGAGAGCTGAGGTTGCTCTCGCGCTCGCCCCACCCCTACCACCACAAGAACGCGGACCTGCTCCACGCCGCCGACCGCATTGCCTCGCTCTCGCCGACGCGAACCCTCCGTCCGCGGGCCCGCCCACAGCCCACGGACCCAGCCCCACGCCCGGGTGCAGATCCCCGTCCGCGTGCACAAAGCCGCCCGTCTCCGGCGAACGCGGCCTCCGCCGCCACCTTCACCACCTCCATCACCTCGTCCACGTCGGCCGCATCGCTCGCCTCGGTCGCCTCGGCCGCCTCCGGCTTCTTTGGCAAAGACTCCACGCCAGCTAGCGACAGCGGCACCGAGGCCGACGATGAGCACTTTCTCAAGGGCCTGCCGGCGCCCCGGTCGAAGCCGCACAAGGGCCTGCGCGGCATGAACGAGGTGCTGTCGGGCATCTCGACGCCGCTGCTCTCGCCGGTCTCTCCGCGGAGCGGCGGGGGGTCGTCGGCGGGGGGACGCACGACGGGCGACGGCAGGCGACGGCGGGGACGAAGACGAGACGGCAACGGCGCAGACACGGACGGCGGCGAGAGCATTGCGGGCAGCAGCGGCCTGGTCGAGGACGACGAGGACGGCGCTGACGACCAGGACAAGAGCGCTCGCGGAGCTTGGTGCACAGGCAACGTGGACGATATGGGCCGGCGGCGGCGACACAGCGGCACGGCCATCTCGCCGCAGCGGCTGTTCCAGAAGCTCCGGCGGGACGTCGCGATCCTGGACAGCCGCGACAAGGATCGACGCCAGGGGAGGGGCAGTGCCGAGCGCAGCCGGCGCCGGCGCGAGGTCGTGCGCCGGTCGACGGAGCTGCTGCTGCTCGTCTCGCTGGCCGCTCTGCTCTTCTCCAACCCGGACGCGCGGCCGCTCCTCTTCCACTGGCGCCGGGAGCTCCAGGCCGTGACGGCCGTCGTTGGCGGTCTGCTCGTGCTCTACCCCGTGCGGCTCGTGCTCTGGACGCGCCGCGAGCAGCGGCGGCAGCAGAGCTCACACGCACACAACGATCCGGGCCGCGAGCCTCATCCTCCCCGCCCTACTCCCCTTCGACAGCGCATCGGCCTCCCCGCCGCCTTCGACCCGGCTCCCATCCTGTATCCCCTGGCGATCCCCGTACTCGTCTCCTTCCTCCTCGCGACGCCCACACTACACGCGGCGCCGCTCCTGAACCTCATCCTCAGCATCTGCACCCTCCCCAGGCCGCTGGTGCCGCTCGCGCTCCCCGCCGAGTTGTACGCCCCCGTGCAGTGGACGCTCTCCTGTGTGCCCATGATGGTGGCCGAGCGGTATCCATCGGCCTTCAAGTCGCGCGCGTGGGGGGGGCTCTCTGCGGCATCGGCGGCGTCGTCGCCTCCGCCTCCCTTTGCCGACCTCTCGCCCGAGACGGTGACGCTGCTCTACCCGCTGCACCAGACCCTGTGCTGGCTGCTCCACGACCTGACCACGACGAGCCTCCTGCCGGCCGAGCTGCAGCTGCTGTCGGTCGCGCTCGTTAACCTCCTGGTGCTCGCCGCCTCGCCGCAGGCCGTCATCCTGCAGGCCCTGCTCTGGGGCGGGGGGCTGGGCATCCTGATCACGGGCGGCATGGTCATCCGCTGGGGCATCACGCTTGCGCGCGTGCCCCGGTGGCGGTTCCGGCGCGAGGGCGACACCGCGGCGTCGTCGCCCATGTCGTCCCTGTCGGCGGTCCTGCGCCGCCTCTGGGCTGAGGTCAAGTCGCCGCGCCGCGCCCGGCTGGAGATGATGTTCGGGTCGGGCGACCGAAAGGCGGGCGACTGGGGAGGGGGCGACTCGGACGACTCGATGAACGACCACGCCGCGTTCCTGTCGCAGTCCGACTCGGGCGGCGGCGCGCAGCCCAAGAAGCGGCTCAAGCTCAAAGCGGCGGGTCGACAACAGCAAGGGTTCCAGATGATTGCGAAATCGGCGACCGCCCCCATAGACGGGCGAGAACCGGAGGAGCTTCCCAGGGACGACGAGCCAACGGTCCCGAGCATCACCAGCAACGCTGACGGCATCCACGAGTTCCCGCGGTTCAGCGCGGACGAGACGTTTGCGTCCTGGGCCCCGACCGAGCACCACCGCCAGGCGGGCGCCGCCGCAGCCAACGACCCGTCTCTCTCGCGGCCGGCGAGGGCCGCGAGCTTTTCGGCGGCGTCGCTGTCCAGGACGACGAAGGTGCACGCGCACACGCACACCACGACGCCCTCGGGGCGGCGCAAGCGGGCGGCGTCGTCGACCGTGCGCGCCTTCTTCTCGCTGACGCACGCGCAGGCGGCGCGCCGCAAGTGGCTGTACGCGGCCTACCTCTACGCGTGCATCGCGCTGCTCGTCCTCGTGGCCATCCGCCGGTACGTCGGCGTCTACGCGCTGCGGGGGCACGAGCCCGTCGGCTGGGCGCTGGGCTACCTCCTGGGCGACGTGGGCTGGTTCCGCCTCGAGGTCGTCAAGGCGAACCTCGAGTACTGGGTGTGCCTGCCGCCGCGGACGGCCGGGCCGTCTTCTCTTTTTTCGTCGCGGCCTGGCGCCGACGCCGACGCCGACGCCGCCGCCGCCGCCTGCCTCTACTGCCAGGCCGGCTGGGTCGAGCACGTGCGCCAGGCGTGGCTGGGCGCCGCCGCCACCCGCCTCGCGCTGGCCGCCTACTGGCTCGCCGTCCTCGTCTTCGGCCTCGCCGTCGTCTTCACCCTCTCGCCCGTCTACGAGGTCGACACCCGCCGCAAGGTGTTCCACTTCATGATGGTCGCCATGCTGCTGCCCGCCACCTTTGTCGACCCGGCCTACGCGGCGCTCGCCCTGGCCGTCGTCCTCGCCGTCTTCCTGCTGCTCGACCTGCTGCGCGCCAGCCAGCTGCCGCCGCTGTCGCGGCCCATCGCCTCGTTCCTCACGCCCTACGTCGACGGGCGCGACCTGCGCGGGCCCGTCGTCATCTCGCACATCTTTCTGCTGATCGGCTGCGCCATCCCGCTGTGGCTCTCGCTCGCGGCGCTGCCCAGGGGCGGGCTCGCCGGGGACCTCGCCTCCTCCCCCGACTGCGCCGCCGCCGGCTGGGAGGTGCCGACGCGCGACGTCAGCATGGTGTCCGGGATCATCTGCGTCGGGCTGGGCGACGCCGCGGCGTCGCTGATCGGCCGCCGCTGGGGCCGCCGCAAGTGGCTGTGGGGCGGCGGCAAGAGCCTCGAGGGCAGCGTGGCGTTCGCGACGGCCGTGTTCGCGGGGCTCATGGCGGCCAGCCTGTGGCTGC
>WNYD01000226.1:0-40666 GCA_021396205.1 Sporothrix brunneoviolacea
GCAAGGCCGCCGCAGAAGAGGCCGCCGCCGCGTGGACGGTCGACGGCGTGGCGGCCCACGTGCGGGCGCACTGGCGGGCCATCGGCGCGGAGGCGTCGCCCGCCGGGCACGCGCGGTACCTTGCCAGTCTGGAAGGGAAGGTAAAGTAGGGCAATTACTGCAGGCCTGCTTTTTGGACTGTATCACTGTAGGTTCTTGTCTTTGCATTCTGGATACCTCTTGCGTTTTGGACATGGCTCTTTTTTTGGATTGCAAATCTTCTGCTATTAATAATTTCCTGTTTTTTTTTTCTCTGTCTGTATCATGAGGTTCATAACTCAAGCATTACGCTTTTTTGGTTTGTTTCCTGCAACTGTCTGTCCACCACCACGTCCGAGTCCTTTCACTCCCTCTCCCCTGTGAATCACCACCATCCAGCCACTTTCTCGTCGGCTGCCATTCTCTCACTGCCCCGCCCGACGCGGACATGACCGTCGACGTCGACGGCGGCGTTGTCGTCGTCATCGTACTCGTACTCGTACTCGCCGTCGCCGCGCGCCCGCCGTTCCTGCTGCTCCCGCTCCCGCTCCCGGGCCTCGCGCGCCCGCCGCCACGCCTCCAGCTTGGGCCGCACCTCGGCCGGCGGCGTCCACGGCTGCACCAGGCCCTTCTTCTGCAGCCGCCGGCGGTGGCGCCGCTTCTCCTCAAACGTAAAGTACGTCGAGTCGACCTGCCGGATGTCCGTGCCCGTGGCGGCGTCCCAGGCGTCGGCCGCCCAGTCGCCCAGCTCGTCGGCCGCCCACTCGGCCAGCACGCGGCCCTGGCCGCCCGTCAGCCACTGGTCTAGCTTGACGGGGATGGCCGCGCCGAACGACGGGTCGTCGGGCGACCACCGGCAGACCTGCCCGCTCGTGCACGCCTCGGGCTTGCAGTAGAGCGCGCAGGTCGTGCTCTCCGCCGCCAGCCACATTGACAGGAGCAGCACGAGCATGCCCAGGAGCGTCAGGCGCGTGCTGTCCGGATCCGAGCGGTACAGCCGAGGCAGGGGGATCCGCACATACGAGACGGGCGCCTCGGCCGGTGTCGACTGGGCCGCGGCGGCAGTGGCAGCAACGGCAGCACCGTCGGCTTCTTTCTTGAGGCCAGTCGCAGAGGTTGTGCTCGAGCTTTGGCGCTTGTGCTGCTTGCGTTTGACGGGGGCGACGTCGTCGATGCCGAGGTCGACCTCTTCGTTCTTCACTTTCTTGGCCTGGGCGGCGCCCTCCGCCTTCTTGTTTGTGACTCGTCGCTCTTCTTTCTCCTCCTCCATGACTTCCTGATCGAGCTCTGTAAGTGCGCCGCTTGCATTCTTCCCCGGGTGCGACACCTGGCCCTCCAGCCGCTCGACGCCCCTCCTCGCCTCCTGGACATCAATGGCGAACGCATTGATCGACTGGCTCATTCGCCTCAGCCTCTCGGAATCAGTCGTACCGTCCTCGCCTACCGCAGTCTTGCGCGCCTCTTTGAGAAGGCTCTTCTTGATGGTACCAACAGGAGAGGTCTGGTCGTCCGGGGCCGCCGTTGCATGCGTAGCCAAGATCTCGTCGAAATCGTCGAGCGTCGAGTCGTCCACCTGCTGGTCGCGCTGGATCGCCAGCAGGTCGTCGCGGGCGCTGGCCGGCCTCGCCGAGTTCAGCAGGGGCGTCCGCGCCCGCGATGCCGACCGAGAGCGCGATCGCTGTCGCGAAGAAGCGGACGGGCGGCGGCGGCGACTTGCAGCCTCGTCGCTCTTAGCGGCAGGAGCAGCAGGAGGAGCAGCAGCAGCGGTAAGCTCACCGTCCGCCTTGGCGCTGTCGCTGGTTGGCTTCCCGGCCGCCTCGGCCGCCTCCTCGGGGCCCGTCGTCGAGCTAGTGGTGGTGGTGGCAGAGCCCCGCAGCAGCGACATAATCCCGGGCAGGGATGTTCGTTTCTCGGCCTTGGATGCGGCGGCGGCAGTCGTCTTGGCGGGCAGCTCGGGCTCGGCCTGTGGCGCGGCGTTGATAACTTCCTGGATCTTCTCCGTCCTCGCCGTCACCGGCGTCTCGACGTAGGCCCCCGTGACGCGCGGCGTCGGCTGCATGAGAGGGTTGACCTTGGCTGGCCTGGGCGTAGCATCGTCAGCCGTCTGGGAGGTGCTTCCCTTAATAGTCCCCGAGGCGTTTTCGTTTGTGTCTGTGTCTGCGTCGTCTGCGTCGGCGTCTTCGTCGGGCGACGGGGCGCGGATCGAGCCCCGCTCCGAGTGGTTTTCTGTCGGCGCGAACAGCTTCATCTCTGCCTCGATGCGGTCGACCGGGTCGCTGTCCGACTGGGCTACGCTGGAACGCTTAGTCGAAGCGGATTCCGTCGAGGACACCCGTCGCAGCTGGGCGAATCCGACCGTGGGCCGCAGCGTGTCGACGTCTCTCGATCGGGGCAGTCTCAGATTTCTCTCAGCGCCGAGGTCAACCACGCCGCCGCTCCCGCGCAGGCTGTCGCCGCTCGCCTTTTGGCTCAGCTTCTTGGGGCTGGTGGGTACTTTGTCTTTTCGTTCCGCAGCAGCGACAGAAGTTGTCACCTTGGCCAGTTTGCGGAGCAGTTCTTGCGACTCGGTCCTTGAGTGCGAAGAAGAAGACGAGTACTTGCGCGAGGGACCCGGGCTGGCACTGGCACTCCCGTTCCTTGTCCGGTGGTCCCCGTCGTTACCGTTGCCGGCATTCAAGAGATTTTGTGCCTTCCGCCCGCGGTCCGTCGACGATGTTCGGTAGATGGTGATTGGTGTGTTTGGTATGCGCTCGCCTTCTTCGTCAAAGACGCTCCGATCGCCGGCGTGCGTCGCCGTGTCGTCGCTTTCTTCCTTGTCTCTTGCCAACTCGGCTCGCAAGTGTTCGAGGCTCGCCTTCTGGGGTGGCGGCCGCCGATACTCGGCATTCTGTTGCCGAATTGCGTCCAGCTTTGCGGCACTAATAGCTCTCTTCGAGAGGCCTTCGTTCTCTCGTGCTCGTATCTCGTCCAGCGTCTTGTTAGTGCGCTCTGCCGGCAGGCCTGCACGACGTGGAGGCTGGGGGCTTATGTCGCTCTTTTCAGCACTCGCGTCGGCATCAGCATCAGCAATAGCGTTCGCATTCGCATCCGCATCCGCATCCGTATCTGCGGCGGCTCTTCTTGGTAAGAGCTCGTCGGGGTCGGCGCGGCGTTCCTCGCCGGCGGGCTCGTCGGGGAATCTCAGCTCCGCCTCGATCTCCAGTCGCCGGATCTCGTCGAGTTTGTTATTCCGCGGCCGCGACTGCGGAGACTTCGCCTGCTGCGCGTCTGGCGTGTCGCTGATGCCCAGTTCCTCTCTGGTCTTAAGAGGAGGACTCTCGGACACCATCAGGTCGCCGGCCGTGAAGTCTTCGCCCGCATCCCAGGCGAAGCTCTTGCCTGGAGAGACGATCACCAGCCCTTCGTCGGTCTCGTCTATCGCCAGGTGTGGGGCCGTGACCGATCGGATCTTGAGCGGGCTGGCAGCCGGGGGGGCAGCGGCTCCCACGTCGCCCGAGCTGCCAATGCCGCCCTCAAGGTCGACGGACGACTCTTCCGATCTGGGCGCCACGCTGTCGGGCGCGGACACCATGCGCTTGAGGTAGCTCCCCGGCTTGCCTCGGGTGTTGCCCCACGACGATTGCGATGGAGGCAGCGAGGTCCGGGCCGTCGTCACAGAGGCCGAAACCTTGTTCTTCTCGCCGAGGCTGCTGTTACTAGCTCGGCGGTGAAGCTCGCGGCCGGCGACGGCAATCTTGGGGCTGACGCGCGCCTTGGGCGAGAACAGCCCGCCCGACTTCTCGCCCATGGTGACCTGCATGCGTGCTTGGTCTTCTTCGTACCGAATGCGCCGCCGGTCCACCTCGTCGCCGCCGCGCTCAGAGTGTGCGGTCGTGCTGTTGCTCGCGACGCTTCGCGCGTCGTCGTCGTCGGCACCGCGCCGCTGCGACCTCTGTTGTTGTTGTTGTTGGTCGCTCTGGAACACGGGCTCCGCAAGACGCCGCGCCGTCCGCCGGCCACCAACATCCAGTGGCGACTGTGCGAGGATTCGTTGCATCCGGCTCTCGCTAGCACTCATAGGCGTCGCCCTACCGCTGACGCCAGCACCGGTCGTCGCGGGCGCGGGCGTGGGGGTTCCCTTAGGACCGCCACCGCCGGCTCGGCTGCGCCATGGGCGCGGTGCAGGGCTCGGTGACCCCTGTGCTGCCGCCGCAACGGCGGCATCCTCTTCTTCTTTGGCCATCTGATAGGCGTCCTTGATCGAGAGCGGGCGTCGTGGGGTGGGGAGCGTTGCTTTCTGTGAGGGCGAGGGGCGCGGGATACGCGTCTGGCCCGGCCGGCCGGCCGAGGTGCGGCCGCGGACGTCGGACTGCTGCGAGCTGGAGCTGGAGCGGCGCGAGTCGTAGCCATACGGGCTGCCGTTGGCGCCGGCCGTGTCCGTGCCGCTCGAGGTGTCGGAGATGGCGCTGGGGGAGGTGGCCAGGGGGGGGCGCCGGTCGAGGTTCTCCTTGGACTCGCGCAGCGAGTGGAAGCTGTTCTTCTTGGTGGGCAGGCGGCTGGAGAGGGACGGCGACGCGCCGCTCGCCTGGTGGGCGGTCCGGGAGGCGTCCATGGTGATGCGGTGCTGGTCGCTGCTCTTGTTCCTGTGCTTGGTTTTCCAAAGGTCCTGGTCCCGTTTCGTTGCCGTCGGCAGAAGGGTCGCGGATGGATGTTCAAAACATCAGGAGCAGCATTGTCGACATAGGCGGGAGGTACAAATGGGTATGGGGGAGAAGCAGAAGAGGGAAAGAGGAGAAAAGAAGAAGAAGACGAGAGAAGGAAAAGGAAAAGAAAAAGGAAAAGGGGGCAAGTCGAGTGGTTGCTTATCGTCGATAACACTAGTGAATTACAGCTGCAGCAGAGGAAAAGACGACACAAGCGCTGCAACAGATGACCGACAAAAGAAATCGAGATGCAAAAGGAGCGTCGACGGACAGCGGTGGTGCCCCTGTCGTGGGTTGCTGTGGTCGTGTCGTGTTGTGTTGACAGGTTGCCCGTCCTGCAGCAGCTATCGCAGCAGTATTAGGGATAGCTCGAGAAAGCAGCCGCCCAGGGTTCGCGACGGCGGCGGATTCACGACACGCTGCGCACGGACCACATGATGCCCCACACCAGCAACAGCAACGACACACTGCAGCGTTCCATCCATTGTCCTCGTTACAAGGATATTCATGTAGCCGTGTTTATTGATCTTTTCCCGCTGGTTTCCAACATGCAACCTTGCTTGTTCTTCAAGCCACGACTAGCACGGAGTGCTGCTTCACATGCTGCCGTAGGGTATTCCCCAGCTACTTCCTCGTCCTCCCCGGCCTCGCGCTACTCCTCGTCGCCGAAACGCATCCGACTCCTCGCCGGCCGTCGTGGGCGCATTTCGCTGCTCAAAGTAGAGTCGTGCTAGATCGAGCTCGTCAAAGCCGGCAGGCAGTCGCCGCTGCTCCTCGGACGAAGCAATGTACAGCTCGACCGCGCTGGCATCGGCACCGATGCCGTCGTAGAGACCAGGCGCCTGGTCCCACTGGACGCTGTCGACGCCGGGCGATGCAGACAGGAGCGTCGTGGTCCGCTCGGCCAGCAGAGGTCGGTCGTCCGGGGAATATTTCCTTTCCAGGCCGTCCTGCATGCCTCGCCGGGCACACATGCGTTCAAGCGTCTGCAGGTAGTGCGGGTTGCTGCCTGCTCTGGTCTTGGCCTCCTCCATCAGCTCGTGGTACGGCTCGACCTGGCCGGCGCCGACCAGCGCGTCCCAGGCGTCCGGGTAGTCCGCCACGACGAGCGCCCGC
Source organism: Sporothrix brunneoviolacea (assembly GCA_021396205.1). Lineage (NCBI taxonomy): Eukaryota > Fungi > Ascomycota > Sordariomycetes > Ophiostomatales > Ophiostomataceae > Sporothrix > Sporothrix brunneoviolacea. The sequence goes on from WNYD01000226.1 coordinate 5,817, forward strand.
GCCACGGCGAACAGCATGCTCGGCTTGCGGCGGGCGAGCTCCAGGTACGTCTCGGGCTGCGCGCGCAGCGGGTGCCAGATCTGCCGCGGCAGGTCCTCGTCGCGCGTGTCGGCGGTGATGCGCCCGAGGTCGTTGACCATGATGAAGCGGGCGTGGATGGACCGAGAAAACCTGCGACTGCCCTCGTCCTGGAGCGACCACCACTTGGCAAATGCGGTGCTGTGGTAGATGCCGCGGTTGACGCAGTGGCTCTCTGCGCGGGACACCGGCTGCGGCCTGCGGAGGCGGGCATAGCGATCGACGTCGCCGTGGTAGGCCGCCATGAGAACCAGCAGGTCCTTGTCGCCCCAGGGAAGGTCGTGCGGCAAGGGCGTCCACAGGAGCTCCAGCATGGCCTCGCTGGCGGGCCGCTCTTCGTGGGTGCCCGCGCCGGAGGTGTGCATATCCACGTTCCAGTCTTCCATAATGTTGAAATAACACGGTGCCGGCTCGTCGTCGACCAGAAGAGGCGGCTGCAGCGTGGCTCCGTTGTCGCCTATTCGATACGGCTGCCGTAGTTCGGCGAAGCCTCGCCGCAGCGCCAGGGTCGACACCACGGCCGTGTCGCCGTTGAGTCCATATCGTGCGACGGGCGGCCGGTCCAGCTCCGCTTGCCTCGTGTAGTCGTTCATCGCCTGCCACCGCACCGGCTGCTCGACAATGTGGTCGAAGATGGCTTGGCTGCCGTGGTTCTCCCGGGTGCTGTTCTGCTTCCGGCTTCGCACCACGCTGTCCCGGGCCTCTTCGGCAATGGCGATGTCGGGCAGCAGATTCAGCTCCGTGTACAAGTCGCTGTAGCCGGCGACCGCGCAGGCGCGGCCGACCTGGTAGCGCATCTGCGGGTAGCGGCGTGCGAGCTCCCGGTAGGTGTTCTCGGACGCCACGTCCGGGTACCAGATGCAGTAGGGAATCTCGTCGTCGGACGACATGTCGGGGATCGCGTTGCTCATGATTGCGCGCGCGTGCAGCGCCCGCTGGAACGCCTCCGTGGAAACGCCCTCTTTTGCGACCCCGTGCAGATCTGTTGCGAAGCCATCGTGAAGGCGGATCCCGCGCAGCACGCAGAGCCGGAGCGGGTACGACATGGCGCCGATGTCCAATGTGGGCAGACTCTCGCCGCGAATAGCAGCCACGCAGATGTCTGCGCTGTAGATCTTTTTGAAGTCGTCGCTCAGCTGAGAAAACGGATCTGTGTCCTCGTTAGGCAGGTTGATAGACAGCAAGACGCCGCTCATTGAGAGAGGGGATAAGCTCATACCGGGTTCGATGTCCCATGAGGCATCCGACCACTGGTCTTCCTCCTTCGACCCTTCCCTTCTATGCTGCTCAGCGTCAGCCATGGTTTTGAGCTTTACTCTTTTGTTCGAAAATAGTATAAGGGGATGTAGAAAAGTGTGGTGAGTGGACGTATCGAAATGAAGGAAAGAGTGCTTTTGTGTTGAACAGATGGCAGGTTCAGTGAGATGTCATGACGGGTTGAGGCCAACCCAAGCTGCGGCGGGATCAGGCGGGCAGTGCTGCGTTCCCGTTGACACTTACCCAGTGGCAGAGCACACACTATATCCCTCTCTTGGCGGCTCTCTTGGCTCCCCTGATGTGTCTTTTTGTCTTTACTCTGCTCTTCTTCCATGACTTGGTCTAATCTCTCTCGGGCGTCCTCTAATCCTATTATCTGAACGAATCTCTCATGGCCATTCGCCGGCAGGGCCTTCGGCCTTCGGCCTTCGTAAGGCCGTCTGCGAACATCTCCGCGGTTTCCATCGATCTGGATGTGATCTGACCTTTCTGGTGGGCTTGGCGGAGCCAGTGGTTGTGGATATCCACATGGCGCAGCCTCGTGGTGAGCTTGGCCGACTCGGCTCACATCCACAACGGGGCATGATAAGGGCAGGTCCTACATAGAAAAATCAATGAGTACTACTAGCTGCAAGCATAATTCATGACGTTTTTCAAGGGGATTCTCAGATATGTTCGATGGGTATCTTCAACAAATTATAGAAAAAGAGAGGTAAAGAAAGCAAAACATATCCGTCTAGGAAATACGCGCTGTGACAATTGTGCCGCCATCAGCCGTCAAAACAGCATGCTCGCTTCAATGGCCTCCATCAGCCGAGCAGCCCGCCCGGCCACGTTCTTGCACTCCTCCGTGGCATACGGCTGCGTCTCAACCGCGGCAAAACCGTCCTTCCAGAACCGCCATCGCTCGACGGAGCGGGGCTGAACGGCAGGGACGACATCCTGGAGCTTTTCACCGACCTTGAGATAGGTGCTGTTGGGGTTGTCATTCCAGATGTCCTCGTCCTCGCGGTCGTAGAGGATGAACTTGAAGACCGTCTGTCCGTGCCAGAGGATCCACTGGGCGGCTTCCATGACTTCGGCGTTTCTCCACCAGGCTTCGTTGTCCTCGAACCTCGGATCTTCGAAGACGTACCTCAGCTCGGTAAATGAAAAGCCTGGAGAGGCACCCCAGAGACCCGAGGCGTACAGGTTGGCAGTGTAAGCCGTGAGATTGACCGAGGCGTTGGGGCGCTCTTCGTCTGGGGGGGCTAGATGCGTAGAGTTTGTTAGGGAGGCCCTGGAGGGAGGAAGGGAAGAGGGCAGGAAAAGAAAGCCAAGAAAATCGACGGGAAAGATGATGTAGCCGAGGACTTTGATGATGAAAAATGGCAAAGAGAAAGGAAAAAAAGACGCACAGGACTGGTCGATAAGGTATTCCCATAGAAGCTGGAACGTATTGTAGGATGCCTCGCCCGACTGTACATAACGACAGTTAGGTATGGATGACACCGGATACAAACATCCTGGGACAAAACGGGATCAGTGGTCCTGACCTTATGAGAAAGCTTCTGCGTGAACTTGGGAGTCTCGCCGGAATTAAAAAGGCCGCGGGATGATCGTGCCTTTCTATTCTGGGTGTGAAGAGTCTGCGCGCTCCCGGCAAGTCCATGAACTTGTTCTCAGACTGTGGCTGGCCCCATAATAGCTCCGTGGTACGAGGAGTCGCCCATCGTGGACCCGGAGACAAACAGGGAGACTGTCGGGAAACAGGATGCGGAAGGATGTTCCACAAATTGTTACCATACACGTTCGCCAACGACACAGGCTCGACAATACAGACCGTTCTCCCCCGGGAACTTCGCCGTCATGCATATGCCCATCGTTTTGGAGAAACCTGATTGCAAACCTATCGGTTATGGAACACAATCGCAATGTCAAGATGGTGTAGATGCACGTCATGCCAACTGCCCCGAAGTGGGTGTGCAAGGGCGAGCAACATGCTCTGCCGCATGAAGCTTCCTTGTGTTGGTCAGCCCAGAGGACACTGCCCGCCCGCAGGGGGTTTCCTGCGCCTTGTTCACAAACGCCAAGATCCTCGGCTCCGAAACCAGACAGTCGTCCTTGGCACTCCATCTCGCCCTGGCGGGATGCCCATTGGATATACTGGAGGCTGGCGTAACGCATCAGCAGCGTATCCTTGGTCCAGGCGACGCAAGAGTCGGTTAGGTGTATGCTGCGGAAGTCCGGATCCATGACCGCATTCTGGACGGTCTCGCTCACGCCACACGAGGCAAGGAAGGCACTCCTTCCATTTTTGTCGTCGTCCTAGTATAGATCCTTGCTATACTTCAGATGTTCCATGATGAAATCGACAGAGGTCACCTGAAGACCGCTTGTGTCAGGGTCCGTTTCTCTGGACGATGCGGCGCATGCTTCACAGCGAGTCGTTTCCCCCCGCGACCGCACACTCATACCGAGACCGCTGCGCCTATCCCTCGCTTGAGGGCAGACAAGGACCTGCTGGGGTGGCCGTCAAGCTAGGGAGCCCACATGCTAACCTGCTGCTCATATGCCTGCAAGAACAACATCAATATTCGCCAGCAAGATGGACAAAAAAGAAAACAGAGCAGCGCGTCTGGGAAGACAAACCACTTCGCGCCAGACAGCGGAATCTGGCAGCAGACGAGCCATGTCCGGCATGGCGTCGACAACGACACCGTCGAGGAGCCACATGACGGTGCCGAGGGCCGGCGGCTTGTTCCCGGCTTCATAGAAGCTGATGAGGAACTCAATATTTTTCTTCTGCCTCTTGTGGGCAGGGTCGTCGCTCGTTACGGCCTCCCTGAGAAACTCCAGTTTGAGGTCACGGAGGGGCTTTCCGTTGAACAGTTCCTCGCCGCCGCTCGTCGTCGTAGGAGCGGGATCCATTGCGGGCGATTTCGTAACCGTTCGTTCGCTCTCCTGGAATCTTGCCTGTTAGCGGTCCGGTCTTGACAAGATCATAAGCGCAGACTAGTCCAAAAGTTAAGAATATCTCGTGTCCATGTCAGAACCCCAGTTTAAAGCACTACCCTCCCCACCGCCGGCCAGGCCCATCTCCCTCTCAGCCGCCCTCCGACTCCTCGCTCGACCCTCCCTCGCCTCCGTATCAATCCAAGCCCACCCTCCCCCCGTGAAGAGACAAGGCAGCAAGGAGACACAGGAGGCAAAGAGAGGGGATCAAGGAGCGAAAAGGGCGAAAGAGAGCGCGCCTGGCAAGCATTGGCCAGAGGCAGGAAAAAGAGGCCGACGGGGAAGATCCCCGACGACCCCCCATCCTACGGGGACAGTCTCAGACGGCTCTTCCTGTAGATGTATTGAAGGGGTATGTGCATATGGCACCTCATCATGTGAAGACGGCGAGAGATGTTAGAGAATCGTCGGGCGACGAAAGCAACGTACCAAGATCCTTGGCTCGCTGCCGGCCGTGGTCGATTCACCGTGCCGACATGCCCGTGATCACGGATCATGGGACGAAAATATCGTATGATATTCCCAGCGGAGGGGTAAAAACAAGGGAAATGAAAAAGGATTGTGAAAGAAGGAAGACCGGCAAAGAAAAAAGGCGTCGATATTCCGCGTCGTTGGTTCGCAGGAGAGAGACGGAAGAGAGACGGAAGAGAGAGAGGGAGGAGAGTGAGAAAAATTCTAGCGGAGGAGCGGTCGGTGGAGTTTTGTAGCTGTTTTTCGCACGTGACCTTCACAAGAGGCCCCGGTGGAGCTACGCACAGAGCCGCAAATGTGCGAGTATCATTGCACGTCAAGGTTCGCACACGGATCCCTTTGGACGCCGGCGCCGATTCGCGTCATCCCTCGTCGGCGACAGCTGAACCGTCCGATCCAGAGGACGAGACACTCATGGTGTCATGTGAGAACCCCGAGGACTCGACGTCCAGCGGTGGTAGCAGCAGCGACGACGCTGCTGATGAGAACGAGGACGCCGACGCGGAGATGGGCGCGGATGCGACGAGCATGTGCTCACAACCGACGATGTATTTTTCGTAATTTTCTAAAAGGTGAACTCGTACTCCCATGTCATACTTCATTGAAAACAAATGCGCCCCCCCCTCTCCCCCAAATAACACTACTCGCTGTCGCTGGCAAACACCAGCCGTCGGCCACGCTGCGGCCCGGCCGGCCGTCTCGTGAAGACATCCTCCCCGTCGTCGTCATTTTTGTCGTCGTCGGTTCTGTCATCCTCGCTCAGGACGATGGCCGCACTTTTTGGCTGTGCGGCCCCCTTCGCCTGCGCAGCCACCTTCGCCCGCTTCGCGCTGCTCCGTGCGGCGGCCGGCGCCTGTCGCTTGGCCGCCCCTTTCTGTGCCGTCGTCTTGCTGCTCTTCCGCGCGGCGACGCGCGGCGGCGAGCTTGTCGCGGGCGACGACGGCAAGAAGCCCGTCCGCCCCACGGGCCGCTGCTTCCGGCTTCCGGGCCGTCCACGCCTGCCGAACCCGTCCTCGTCTTCGTCGTCGAAGCTCTCGTCGTCGCTCCCTCCGTCCCCCTCCTCCACCTCCTCGTCGTCCCCGACAATAAAATCGAGCAGGTCGCGGCCGCTGTCGGACCCGTCGCTCTCGTAGTTGTCGCTGGTCCGCGTGCAGTCGTCGCCGCGCTCTTCCAGCCGCCCATAGCCGCCGCCGCCGCCACCGCCTCGGCTGCCCCGACCACGGCCACGACCCCGACCCCGTCCTCGCCCTCGCCCTCGGCCGCCGTCGCCGTCTTCGTCTCCGTCTTCGCCCTGCTCCGAGATCGCACCCATTCCGCCGGCGCCACCCCGTGCGCCACCCCGGGTGCCGCCGCCGCGGGATCCTCGGCCACGGCCGCGACCACGCCGGACGCCGCGCAGGCTGGCGCCGTTGCCGGCGGGCTGCGAGAAGCGCACAATGTACTTGTCCTCGTCGCTCTCGTCGCTCTCGTCGCTCTCGTCTGGAGGCTGTTCTTCGGGGCTCGGCGCTCGCGGTTTTGTCGGGAACGCGAGGAGCTCAGGAAAGTCCGGGATCTCAAGAAGGTCCGACATCTCTGGGATCTCCGGCGTGCTCGGAATGTCTGGTCTCCTTGGCGCTTCTGGAATCGTCCTCCGGATCGGTGGAAGTTCCTGGATCTCTTGGATCTCCTCCTCGTCGGTGTCCTCCAGGCCCGGCCCCATCTCTATCATGGCCTCCAGTATGTCCTCGGCCATCGTCACCGCAAATTCCCCCACGAAATTCCCCACGGCCTCATCCATTTTATTGAACATCTCCTCATCGTCCAGGTCGCCGTCCGAATACCTGTCGAGGTCGTCGACCAGCTCGTCCACGGGGATTTTCTTGTCCGCCACGGCCCGGTCCACTTCGACGATGCCGCCTTCTGCCTCCGCCGCCGCATCGTCGGACTCGTCCTCGCCGTCGGAGAAGACGTCGAGCAGGCGCTGCACGGCCGGCTGCGGCGGCGGCCGGCTATACTGCGGCGGCGGCGCGCGGCTCGCAGGAACACGCCTCGGCGGGTCTCGTCGTGCCGGCGGCTTGCGGGGCGGCGGCGGGGACGACGACGCCGATTCCCGTTTCAGCTGCGGCTCGTCCCGCCCTCCCGCAAAGCTGTACGACTGCCACTGCGAGCTTCGCTGCCGCGTCATCCCCTTCATCGCCGGCTTGAAGCTGCTGCTGCCGCCGCCGCCGCCGCCCTTCTTCGCCTTCTTCGACCAGCGCGACGACGGTCCTTCGTCGTCTTCTTCCTCGTCGTCGTCCTCGGCCTCCCGTTTGACGGGTGGCCTGTCGTTATCATACGCCACCGACGTGAGTCTGGCCCTCTCTGTCCTCTGAGACGTAGGGCCAACCGTGCGGCGGCGCTTGGGCAGAGGCTCCGTGGACAGCGGCGTGGACACGGCGGGCCTGGACCGGGGCGTGGGTCTAGGTTTTGGTTTAGACCGGGAAGCAGGCACCGGCTCCGGCTCCGACTCTTCCGACGCGTCCGAATGGGGCGCAAACGCCGGCACTTGGGTGCGCAGGTAGGCCTGGCTCCGGGCCTGGGGCTTGTCGTAGATTGCTTCCGCCAGCCGGCCCATCAGGCGGATGTTGCGCCGGGTAAAGGCCCCGTGGTGCAGATATTTCGAAGGGCGCGAGCTCTGCAGAAACTCGGGATGCGACGTGTTGATAGCCGGCGCCTCCTGCCGCCCGAAGCTCGATGCGAAGGACGAGCTATTGTTATAGCCGCCGCTCTTCCGCCCGGCTGCTGCTGCGCGTCCGCCGCGGACGGCGCGCAGGGCCGTCTCGAGGTCCGGGATCTCGACCAGGCTGTCTGTCTCGGCAGGAACAGCAGGCGCGGCAGGTTCGGTGGGCCCTCTCTTCAGGAACCCCAGCGTCGTCTGCCCTGCTCCCTCGCGCACCGTCGACGCTGTGACGAAGCCCGTCTCCACGTCGTCCGGCATGTGGAAGATCTTCTTGGATGCCTTTCTCGGCTTCCCGCGCGTCTTCCTGGGCTCCGGCAGGGACGTGTCCTGGGTGTTCTCGACGGGGATCTCGATGTGGCGCTTGTCCACGACGGGCTTGGCGTCCCGCGGCACGATCCGCTCCGAGAGGTCGAAGCGGAAGTTGAACCGGTCGCCCTCGCAGATGAGCTTCTGCATGTTGGCGTACTTGTCCTGCGCCTCGGCGAACTTGTCCTCCTCCTTGCCCTTCATCAGCAGCAGCAGCACGCGGCCCGCCCGCTTCCGGCCCGTGCGGCCCATGCGCTGCAGCATGCGGATCGGCGACGACGAGGCGTCGTAGCAGATGATCAGGTCGACCTGGCCGATATCCAGGCCCTCCTCGCCGATGGACGTCGCCACGAGCACGTTGAACTCGCCCGACTTGAACTTCCTTATGGTCTCGATCTGCGCGCTCTGCTTCATGCCCGCGCTCCGCTTCGAGTCGGCCTGGCCGACGAACACCGACGCCTTGATGCCGAGCGCGCCCCGGTTCAGCGTGCGCGCGATGTCCTCGGCGCTGTCGCGGAACTCGTTGAACACGATGGCGCGCGTGTTGGCGCCCGGCGGCTGGTCGCGGAAGTGGTCGTGCAGCTGCTCCCGCAGAAACGTGAGCTTGGGGTGGCTCTCGAACGTGTCGTCCTTGAGCCACCGCTCGATGGTCATCATCATCTCCTGGAAGTCCGGGTCGCGCACGAACTGCTTGCGGAGCTTCGACCCCTTCTCGTCCTTCTCGGCGTCGGCGCGGATCTCGGCCAGGCTCTCGTAGCACGCGCGGATGCCGTGGAAGTTGAGCAGCTTGATGGGGTGGGCCAGCGTCTTCAGCAGCGCGAACGTCGCCATGACCATGAACTTGGTGCCCTGGTTGAGGTGGCGCGCGGGGCCCGCCGCCCACTCGCGCTGGGCCTGCAGCAGGCCGAAGGTCGTCAGCGCCATCGGGTCGCGGCCGTACCAGATGTGCTGCTGGCTGAGGCGGTCGCAGAAGGGCTTCAGCGCGCGCGAGAACAGCTCCTGCACGCACCTCATCTCCGTGGACGGGTCCATGGTGAGCCGCTCAATGTCCCGGCTGTGGACGTACTGGCGGATGTCGATGGACTCCTCGGTGCGGATCTCCACGTGCGACACGCCGAGGTTGTCGATGACGTCCTGCACGGCCTCGACCGAGGAGCCCGGCGTCGCCGTCAGCGCCAGCACGCGGAAGCTGTTGGTGAAGCGGCGCATGAAGGTGATGACCTTGACGTAGGCGTAGTCGCCCGTGGCGCGGTGGGCCTCGTCGATGACCAGCAGCGCGATAGACTTGGGATCGGCGTAGCCCTTGGACAGGTCGTTCTGCAGCGTCTGGGGCGTCATGAAGAACAGGCGCTTGCTCGCCCACTCGGCCTCGCGCAGCGCGGGCGCCGTCTCCCCCGTCAGGAGCGTCGTGTCGGACCGGGGGATGCCGGCGATCGTCAGGCACGCCTCGACCTGCTGCGACACGAGGGGCTTGGTCGGCGCCACGAAGATCATCTTGGCGTCCGTGGTCCAGCGGTAGAAGTTGAGGATCACGGTGGCCGCGATGAACGTCTTGCCCAGGCCCGTGGGCAGGGCCACCAGCGTGTTGTTGAACAGGCCGCTCTTGACGATGCTGAACTGGTAGTCGCGGATGGCGCCGAGGTTCGTGGGGTAGACCCAGGTCTTCAGGGCCTCCTTGTCCAGCTTGTGGTGCGTCGGCTTCTCCGGCGCGCGGTCGGCGACGTAGGCGTGGTTGCCCAGGTGTGTCGGCTGCGTCGTCGGCTCCGCTTCGAGGGTGCCGCCGTGGAGGGTGGTCTGGCGGAACGACTGCTGCTGCTGCTGCTGCTGGCCCGAGAGCCGCAGCGGCTGTCGGACGCTCGCGATGACCGAGCGCTGCGAGTGGCCCGCGGGATTGGAGAGGCTCGTGAACGAGCTGTCAAAGGCGTCCGAGGGCAGGCCGTCGAGCTCGGCACACGGATGGGCGGCCCACTGCTGCCGGCTGGTCTGCTGCTGCGGAACGGTCAGCACAAGCACACGAGAAAAGGCCTGGCCCATGGCAGGAAAGAATCACAGTGAGCCCTGCATTACCTGGTTCTGAGGCCCGTTTCGAGGCACATTGCCGTTCTTTGCGGGGACCCGTGGAGGAGGTCCGGGAGGTCCGGGAAAGCTGTTCCTGGCAGCATCTGGGCGAGAACCGTTCGCTGCGGGTCTCTCTGTGCCGCCAGACGCGCCGCTCCCAGATCCGAGAGATGTCCTCGGCGTCGTCCGCGCTGTCGAAGCTGCCGAAGCCGCTGATGTGGTTGTTGTTCCGGGCCGCGACGGAGGCGAGAATGGTGTCGACGCCGCCTGAAACGCGAGCATCAGATCTTCGTCGGCAAGATCGCCGCCAAAGTCGTCGCTGTCCATCGTGAGAGACCGGCAGCAGCCTTGCTTCTTCGGCGGAGTGTCATTGGTGTCGGGGTTTCCCGGTCCGTTCCCAGCGGTGACGTGCGTGAGGCAGTTGGCTGGTGACGCGCTTTCCACGCCACGACACACTGAACGCGGGACGGCGACATGTCCGCCTTGTCGCCAAGTCACGTGGTGCTGAGACACGGGTACGTTGGAGCGGGGCAGGCAGGCGCAAGGCACCAACCCGAATGACTAATAATTCTGCCGCAGGTGACCGTGTCAACGTTCTAGTGGGGCATTAGCCAGCCAATCACGCACGCCGAACCGTACCTACCGCATGCGGCGGCCTTGCTAGGCATAATAATACAAGGCGAAGCTTCAAAGTGAAAAAAAACCACGCCAACCTTCCTCCGCTTCCGTTCCCTCACTGCCTCATTCCCTCGCGTTCTCCTTCTGGCCAGCGCCCGCACAACGTACAACAAAACCGGCTCTCTCCTTCTCGCGGCTCCTCTTTTGCTTTCTTTTCTTTTTCTTTTCATCACCCTATTTCCCTTCCTCAGCGGCCACCATCAGCGCGGCGCGCTCTCCATCTCGACCACCCCGACCTCTCGACACGCCTCCTTCTTCTTGTCCACAGCCCAGCAGCAGCAGCCGCAGACATGGCTCCGCCTACAGGCCCCCGCTCCGACACTCGCAGCACGAGAAGCTCTACGCGGGGCGGCAGCAGTCGCGGCGGCGGCAGTCGCGGCGGCGGCAGTCGCGGTGGCGGCGGTCGCGGTGGCAGTAGTGGCGGCGGCAGCGGCATTCAAAAGCGCGGCGGCGGGCCCAAGGTCGATCGCAACGGCGATGTGGTGATGGGGAACAACCCCATCGCGAAGGGGAATCGCGGACGGGGAGCCTCTCGGGGCGTTGCGTCGGCCGAGCAGAAGATCCGGCGGCACCTCGGCGTGGCCGGCGAGGCGAGCCTCGCAAAGCGAATCTCGGAGCTGCCGCGGAAGAAGTTCAGCAACATGGCCAACCGGAAGGTGTTCCGGATTGTCGGCCTGCAGGACAGTAAGGCTGCGTCAAATGCCGACCGCGGCGAGAGGGGCATCCTCGACTTCATCGAGCGGAAATCGGCAAACATGGGACGCGGCATCAAAATCGTCAAGGTATGTATGACATGAAGGTTCTTGGGAAACTCACGGAGTGATTTGTTCGTCAACAGTGGCCTCGTTTGCCTTTTCTCTCTCCCCCTCTCTCTCCTTTGTTGCGAGAGCGTCTGCGCGCCGGGGCGGTGTTTTACGAGATGCGACGCCCAGCGCGTCTTGTCCTTCGTCTTCCTCGCTTCGTTTCTTCCCTTCTTGGTCGTGGAACTGTTCGAACAAACGCTTGATATCTCGAGCCACCTTCGCCCGCACCACAGCAGCACTCTCACCTCCAGACGGTGGTCTTTTTATATTGCGCCTGGCTAACCCCGAACGCACCCACAGTCACGGCTCGACAGTGACTTCGTTCTCCACGTCATGGTGTCCCAGGAGGATTCCGAGGAAATCATGAAACTCAACAACTTTGTCTTTGCCGGCGCCAAACTCACGGTGTCCGAAGATCCACAGGGATGGCAGGGCGCGAACGAGCCAAAACCCAAGCTCTCCCAGGAGACGCTGGAGCGGAAGACCCAGCTCCAGCAGGTGCTCGGCGCCCGATATGACGCCGAGAGCAAACTCCTCAACCTGTCTCGGCTCGGCGAAGATCCTGTGCTCATAGGTATGGGCTACCTCCAGGACAAGGACCGTGCCGAGAAGACGTTCAAGGTGCTCATGGCCATCTGCGACGAGACATTCCCGACGGCCGACGCCAAGCGGGACGCTGTCGTCAGCGTGTCCCTCGCCAACAACAACATCGACTGGGTCGGCCAGGTGTTCGACCTCGCCGAGACCTTCCCCGAGATCAAAAACTTGGACCTCAGCGGGAACCAGTTCAAGCAACTCAAGAGCATGAACCGGTGGCGGGGCCGTTTCCGCAACCTGGAGACGCTCCTCATGGCGGGAAACCCCGCCGAGACCGAGGACCCCAACTTCAAGACCGAGCTCATGCAGTGGTTCCCGAAGCTCACGAACCTGAGCGGCGTCCTGGTCCGGACACCAGAGCAGGTTGCGGCGGAAGAGGCTGCAAGGGCCGCAGCACGCCCAACGCCCATCCCACAGTTCGGCTCCGACTTCCGCGACGGCAGCGGCATCTCGGAAGCGTTCCTGACCCAGTTCATCCAACTCTACGACTCGGACAGAGCACAGGCGGCGTCCATCTTCTACGACAACGAGAGCCAGTTCTCCCTCTCTGTCACAACACACACGCCCCGCGAGCACGGCGACTCGCCCGTGCTGCCGTGGGCCGCGTACCTGCGGTATTCTCGCAACCTGACCAAGATCACAAGCCGCAGCGCGCGCTTGCAGCGGCTGGTCAAGGGCGCCGCCATGATCAAGGAGCTCTGGAACACCCTGCCCCGGACCCAGCATCCGAACCTCACCACCGAGCTGCACAAGTACATCGTCGACTGCCACCCGCTGCCGGGCATCCAGGACCCGACGGGCCAGAGCCCGACGGGCGTCGACGGCCTCCTCCTGAACTTGCACGGCGAATTCGAGGAGATCGACCCGGCCACCAGCAAGACCGGCAAGCGGAGCTTCACGCGGACGTTTGTGCTCGGGCCGGCCATCCCCGGCGGGACAACGCCGTTCCGCGTGGTGAGCGACATGCTGTCTATGCGCGCGCACCAGCCCATCCCCGACCAGGCAACCCCTCTGTCTGCGACCCCCGTGTCTGCGAGCGAGCAAGGGCAGAAGCAGTCCATGATCGCGGAGCTGTCCAAGGTGACCAACATGACGCCGCAGTACTCGGAAATGTGCTTGGCCGAGGCAGGATGGAACCCTGAGGCAGCCGTTGCCAAATTCCACGAGCTGAGAGTATGTATACCTTTTCTTGGGGGGCACCAACCTTTTTTATGATCCTTCGGCTAACAATCGACTCACTCCAGCCCAACCTTGGCCCAGAAGTGTTCATGACTCCGGCCTAGGAGGCTGTCGACATGATCATGAACTAGCAGGGGCATGCTGTGATGCATGGCTCATTTTCCACACATCGACGGTTACGAGAGCATACCCTAGGTAGCCGTCAACAAAAAAACAAACAAAAAAAAAACAAAAAAAAAAAAAACTCCTCAGACAAAGGAAGGAGGCGGAGATAGACTGTATCAGAGAGGTATCTCTGCAAGGGGGGACGACGACGATGTGAAAAGCAGACCCGAGAGAGTCGGGACAGAAAACGGACACTGGCTGCGGGAGTTTACGGGGGAGGGGAAATCTACACGGCGTGGCTTTTTTTGTTTTGTCTCTTTTTTTGGTGTATTATGTACCACGGTCAAGGGCACGTTTATTTGGTCGGCGGCGGGCATTCATTCTTTCTCTGTTGTCTATTTTTTTTGCTTGCTGCATCAGGGCCACATCAGCTCTCTTTCGCGCCTGGTCGGTTCTGGCTTGTCTTTGTTTCTTCGTGTCTGCAACCTATTTTTAACGATACCAAACCAACCTTTTTTTTTCTTGGCAAGAAGCAAGCAAAGAAAAGCAACAACATCTTGCAGATTTGTCCAAGGAAATGGGGGCGTGGCACACACAGAGCCAAACACGAGTGCCGTCCCGCAGAAGCCGCAGACACGAACAAAGACAAAAACACAAAAACACAAAAACACAAAAAACAAAAGGATATGCAAGGTGATGTGCCTCGTCCGAAGGCCACATCTCCTGCAGCCAGCAGCGGCCCTACCCACCAACAGCACGCAGAGCCGCCCGGGATGCAGGTCGGCAAAAATAGCAACGGCGAACGTTTATAGATGTGACGCCATGCCGACGTGGGCAGGGAGAGGGTGTATTCAGGTTGGAATAGAGTAGGAAAATAACCAACTTGTCTTATAAACAAGAAAAATAATATATATATATATACGTGAACAAGATACAGTCTTAATTCTTATTCTTATTTTATGGGTTTTCCTTTTTCACGATTTTTATTTCATTGCTTCATTTTTTCATGTATATTCGTGACATTTCTTTTTCTGATTTCCTTTCCTTTTTCTTTTTCCCGCCATGCATCAGCCGCTGCTCTTCATAGGGCTGCCCCGGGACATGTCCGCCTTCAACTCTACAACGCAACAAATAAGAACCCAGATTCGAGGATTGCAGTAGAGCAGAGCGCCCGATCTCCAGATGTGGACTGCGGCATGTGATGCTGTGACGTCGACAGAGTCGACAAACCCGCCCAGAGTGGGCATCGAAGCGATTGGGGAAACAAGAGGGTGATGTTCAATGCCGCCCACGGGCCAATCAGGTGTTGTGAAGCCGCCTATGCGCTCTGGTTCGCTGGATGGGCCCTCGCCTTTCCCGCCGCCACAAGGAAAAAAAGCCGCGCGCGAAATTGAGATGCGTGAGCAAGCAAAAAAGAAGAACAGCGGCTGCGAAGAGAAACCGCTGCTCCGTTTTTTTTTGATGGCCGTTTCCAGTGCATAACATGCGTAAACCTTAAATCAAATAGAGAAACAAAAGCCTGGGCGATTCGCGAGCCCGAGTTTCAAGGCCAGCGCTAAGTTGCGGAAGATAGTACTATGTACTCCGTAGAGATTGATGCAGTCTGCATCCGTAGGCAACTGGGCTCTGGTCCTCACGAAGACGAGAGAAGACTGCCGGTCATGATGTCTGGCCATGGATGGCGGGATGACGCCGCTTGCGGAGCGACGATACGGCCCCCAAGGGCTGTCTGCAAGTCAGCTGCGCGACAGCGAAGAATCGTCTGCTGGATCTTCCATGCGGAGGCATCTCCCAGACTCTTATAGCCTGCTTGCTTGGCCTCATCTAATTCATCGGCCTGCCCGAGCCTTTTCCTATTTCTTTCCGATGACGATAACGAGGCTGTCTCATTTGCAGACGTGGACCCTTTATCAACAGCTTCTGGGAGCGTCCGCATGTGGATTAGAAAGGGCGGCATGAAAGGAGAAATTGTGACGACAGAGGGACCAAAGGAAAATAAAATAGACGACTCTTGCCCAGAGGCGGCATAGCTTCGCTGGCGGAACGTTGTTCTTCTAGCGCCTCGCCAGAATAGGGAAGGAAAAGCAAACATATGGAGCATGGAGTCTTTTTTCGGGGACACGCGAGAGACGGCCCCCCCCCCCACGCAGAGATAAGACGGGGCTGGACGGTGTTTGCAGCCCAATGTCCTTGTGGTGCTCGTGCTCGTGGTGATCGAAGAACGACCGACTATTGATCCCCCGTGGCTTGTCCGTTCTCGTCAATATTCGTCAATATCTCGTATTCGCGACCATTGCATAAAGAGGAAAAGAGGAGGGAGGGTATCGCGTAACAAGCCAGCGTGCAACCGCACCCTCTGGGCGAGCCAGCAGAACGCGAAATCGACGGCAGGAAACCACAGCGTTCCCCTCGTCATGCTGGATGCAGGCTGCAGCCACACAGTCGCCCGTACTCGTACGCATATCGCAATGTGACGAAACGCATGTGCGGAGAACTGTAAGATTGCTTCTGTCGTAGAACCCAACAGTGCCCAGGTCCTTTTATTTCTTGTTGTTCGTCGTGACTGGGGAGGAGACCTGTTTCTTGGCCGGGCCGGGGCAGCACAGAGCAGCAACAGATGCGCCCAAAATGACAGCAGGAGAGAGAGGACCAGAGCTCGCGACAGTCAGCAAAACCACGCTGCAAGGGCGCTCCTCGTCTGCGTACGACGTACTTCGTAAGAGCACGCCGTCGTCGTATGCGTGCGGTTTGGCCCTCTCTCGTAAACACGGCAGGGTCCCGCTTTGGGTGGCAGGCTGCCCCAGGCGAGGCGTTGTACCGCGTAGGCGCTGCTCGTATGGCCAAGGTACTTGCATCGGGCGCTGCCCAGGAACGCTGCCCTGCATAGGATGCCATTCGTGGTCCGCGCTAGCTCAGGGGCGGGCGTTGTCCAGGACGGCGCGTTTCAGCCAGAGTGGTACCCCCCTGGACAGGACCGCTCGCCCAGTGGAGCAGAGCAGGGTGGCTTGTCGTCTCTGCAGCGGCTGGCTCTCTTCTCTTTCTGCTGCTCTCACTCTGCTCGACGCAGTGTTAGTCTCTGATCTCGTGAGCCGTAAGATAGCATTCTCTCGTCGGTGGCTCTCAGCTCTCAGCTCGCTGGGCGCTTCCGATGGCTGGCGACGGAAGCCACCGCAGCGAATCAAGCCCGCCAAGCCTGGGCCATGTCTGACCTGTCGCGACAGCCAGGCTCGAGCGGAGAGAGAAACACAATTGTCTCAGCGAGCAGTCGAGAAGAAGAGAAGCCCAGAAGCCAAGAGAGCGAACCCAGGGTGCAAAACCCATTTGAACCCGTTTTGTTTTCATCGTTTCTGTTTCTCGCGCCGCCGTTGTTTGGTTTCGTCCCGGCAGCGCAGGGGAGCCCTGGGGGGAGCGTGTTGATTCCGCATTGCAGCAAATATCGAAGCCTGCGCGGCCAATCTACAGCAAAGCTACGTCGTAGCATGCGGCGATGTGCTGAGACGAGGGGAGGTGGCCGCCGCAGCGAGAGAGTGCCCAAATTCCCGTATTCTGCGCAGGGGAAAGAGACTTGGTGCGAGGTAGCGCGCTCACACTTCCCCCAAAAGGGCAATCGCCAGGGGTACACACACCCTCCCGTCACAAGTACCGTGCAAGGTCCAGTACACGTTTCTGTAGCCAGCGTGGCGCTCTCACAAAGTACCTCCAGGAACGTGCGACCCTGTCGCTTCCATTCTGAGCGCTCCCCTTACTCGGACCCACTACCATCCACGCGTTGCTATTGGCCAAAGCTCCCCTTTTGTCGTGCAACGCCCCCCCCTATCAGGATCCATTGGCTGTTCTGCTCTCTGCTTCTCACCATGGACCTCAGTCGCCCCTTCCCGCCCTGTCGTCGTGCGGTCGTGCCTTCCTCGTTCTTCTCTGCCTGTGTTGCGTCCTGTGTCCTGTGGTCTGCCCACTTCGTGATCGAGTTTTCACACCCGAGAAAGAGGGGAAAATGGCTTCCTTTTTGTAAACATCTCCCACGCTCTACGAGTATTACACGCTATTGCTCCGCCGTGCCTCGCCAACGACACCTACACGGCCAGCTCCATTCTTACGGTGGACACCCCTTACACAAAACAGGAACCGGGCACATAGCAGTCGTCCTCGTGCAGATCGTGCTTGTCGTTGCAAGCTGCCCAGACCCGGGAGGCGGTGCAGGCCAGCCCACCGCCCCTTTTCCCCTTGTCTCTCTTCCCTGCAGCAATCAGCACCAGCAGCAGCAGCAGGGTGGAACACGGCCCTCGCTCGCTGCGCTTTGAACCACCGCAGACGCACGGCGTGCAGCTCAGATACCCGTGCTCCCCTGGCCTGGCAGCCCGCCCCCCCGTTCCTGGACGGCCCCCAGTCGACACCACCCCGGTCGTGCGACACACAGGGACACGAGCAAGACACTGGCACCAGTGAGAGGAAGAGAAGGATTCCTCCTGTTCCTCTATTCCTGGCTGGCTGGCTCCTGGGGCTCCTCTCCTGCCCTTCTCACCTGTCTCTCACCTCTCCTCGCCTCCCCTTTCCTCTCCTCCCCCCTTTCCCGCTCTCTCAAAACATTCTCTCCATACACGATCCGGCTGCTGGAAACACTCGTCCTCTGGGAGCACAGCAAAGGCGATCCCTTTTGTTTTTCGTCGATCATCCAAGCGTTTGCTCGAGGGGGCCGGCTCTCCTCCCTTTCTTCCCCTTTCTCTCATCGCCTGTCTACATCCAACAAGGCCGTCTCTGCTCTATCACGACGCTCTCAACCGAGTACGGCCTCGCTGTTCAGCCTTTTCTCTCTCTCTCGCGTGGTCGCCATCGCCGGGACTTTTTTCTTCTTGCGTGATAGTCTCTGCTCGTGCTGGGCTTGCTGAACACATTCTCTCTTTGCTTTTCTCGCTCTCCCTTCGTTCGTGCGCGAACCCGATCTCCCTTTACATTCTTCACGGATCAACGCTATCGTCTCTCGCCGTTCGCCTCCCAAGCGTGCTTCCCCGCCGACTGCCATCACTGGCCGACCGCGCTGCTTGGCCGACGTCTGTTTTCTTCTCGTCTTCTGTTTTGCAGTTCGATCTCGAGCGATTCGAGATTGCCGCCTGGCCGTATACGAAACCCGATTTTTCTCGCCTTCGACGTACAGAGACGCTATGCAGTGTCGACAATAGGATTGCGTTGCTGGACACCACAGGCATATACGCTTCTGCGGCGCTCGCTTGACGAGCCTTGCGGGACAGGATTCCGCTCAGTACGGTTGCTGAGCTTGCCGTCGCCGAGTTTTTTTCTCACCCTCGCAACTTTAGATTTCGCAAAGAATCCTAGACGGGAGCCGCCGATACGATGTCGCTCCCTCAGCCGGCCGTGGCCCTGGACAACATCTGTTCCACGATCCACAACAACACGCTCTACACATATTCATCTACCGCCTTTCAGTCTCTCTCTCTTACGTCGGGGGCCAAGTGGAAGACGCTGCCATATGGCGAGTCCGTGACCGGCGGTGTCTGCGTCGGTTCCACGCCAGGCGATGACAGCCTGGCGGGCTTCTACGTCGTGGGTGGGACGGCCAACAGCACAGACTACAATGGACTGCAGAAGTACACCTACGCCACCGGGCAGTGGTCGAGCTTGACCCCTCTGTCGCTCGTCACCCAGGACCGGTTATATCACGGCGCCGTCTACCTGAACGCGACCGACAGCATCTTCATGTACGCTGGGCAACAGGACGGCACCAATGCTGCCTCGCAGCAGACGTTTACCATCCAGGCGTCCGCCCCCTACGGCGTCGTGGCCTACCAGTCGACCGCACCGCCAACGATCGACCCCATCGTTCTCACGTGGTCGGCGTCCGAGGCCGTCATGATTGGCGGCAGCACCTCCAATACCGAGGTGATGCTCTTTGACCCATCCAACGGTGGCTGGATCGACTCGGGCGCGACCCTGCTCGACCCCCTGACCACCAACACCTCCGGCATGCAGGCAGCATTGATTACCGGCGACGACGGCAGCAAGAACCTGTACACCTTTGACGCGACGGAGTCGCCCAACCAGGTTAGTCGCATCGTCCTCCTGGACGGCAGCGGCAACCCCGTGACAAATGCAGGGCCCTCGAAGCGGTCCCTGGCCGAAGAGGAGTGGGATGCCGAGCTCATTCGCCGAAGCTCACTCACTCTGAGCGACTGGCCTGCGTACAACGCGAGCCTGGCGCCCACCACGACCCGGTCCGGATTTTCTATCGCACAGGGTACGGAGGGTATGATCGTGCTTGCGGGAGGCGGTGGCAGTGACGTGTTGTGCGTGTTCAATGGACGCACAAATGCATGGCGGAATGCGACGCAGATGCTGTCGCAGCAGAAGTTACTGGTGCAGTCCACGTCGTCCGCCACTTCAACACGCACCTCCGCTACTGCCGTCCCGACAACGCTTCTCACCGCCCCCTCGTCGTCCGTAAGCCCGGTCACCTCTGCCTCTGCATCCTCCACAGCGGTTGCCGCCGCCGCCGCCACCACTTCTCACAACCTGTCGGCCAATACCGTCCTTGGCATCGTCCTGGGCAGTGTTGGTGGTGTGGGCATCATTCTTGTTGCTGTGTATCTCATTCTTTTGCGCCGCCGCAAGCGCCGGAACTACTTGGAAGCTGCTCACAGCCGGCGCGCCAGCGGGACCTCCTCGTCTGAAAAAGATGCGTTTGCCATTGCCAGCGACAGCTTCCCACAGCGGTCCCATGGCGGCGGCAAGGGCACGTTCCGGGGTGGCCACCAGGCGCAGGACTCACAGGGTTCGTTTTCTTCGGTGGCGATCCTGATGGGCCGCGTCAACCAACCACGGCAACAACCCGAAACGATTCAGCGTCACAACAGTGGAGGGACGAAGCGGGGCTCTGGCAGCAGCCTTTTTAACAAGGGCTTCAAGAGCACCATCAGCAAGCCGATTCCGCAGACGAGACCCGAAGTGAGCATGTCTGCCGCTGCCGTTCCGCGCCAAGTGCGCTATGAACCGGCAGGAGGGGCTGGTGTCGGAGCCGGCGCGGCTGCGGCTGCCACAGGCACCTATGGGCGGAGTGTTACGGACCCGAAGCAGCCGCAGCAACCACAGCAGCAGCAGCAAGGGAACGAAGTCCGGCGGCAGGGCAGCACACGTCGCTCATCGGGCTGGAACCGCTACTGGTCGGGAGGCAGTGCCTTGAACATTCTCGGCTTCGGGAGCGGAAACTCGAACAACGGCAATGGCCAGAACAGCCGCAACTCGAAGCGGACGACGGCCGCCAGCGACGCGAGCAGCAACTATTCGACTAACAACCAGAATCGTATCACGCAAGACTCGGCCACGGTTCCGCCCCTGGACATCCCCAGCATTCCGGACGCAAAGCCACGCTTCCAGCGCGTCAACTCGGGCTCGCCAACAATAGCGAACTACGACAACTATATCAGGGACGGCATGCAGGGCAAGATTGAGCGCTCGAACAGCCACAACTCGTCGCATTCTGGTTACTCCAGTGGCATCCCCGCGAGTGTTCACGACATGTGGGACCCGACATCGTCGTCCTCTGACCGGCCGTGGGGTGCCGACCGAGCACCGACGGGCGCCTATGGCGCGCCCAACACGTATAACACACCACTTGCGCCGGCATCGACGTCTGGCGGCAAGAAATCCTTTGTCCCGACGGGCATGAGCCGGCAGCCGCAGCTTGCCAAGGCGGACACATCCTCCGACATGAGCTGGCTGAACCTGGGCGACGTGAACGCCCGCGTATGAGCGAGCCATGGCAGTCCCTTTACGAAGGCTATGATGATTGACCTTCTATTCTCGACACTCCTTTGCTCACAATATTCTATGCAAACCGACCGACCTTTTGTGTGTTATGACGGCTACACAACATTCGAGCCAACAGACCAAAAAATCCTCTTGTACACCACGTCTCTTAGTCTATATCCTCCCTTCATGCAACCACAACATCAAACAGCCACCAGCTGGCTAGCGATCTCTCGCAACGATTTTCTTTTCGTTTTTAGTATCACATATCGACTTGATTTCCGTCATCGTCTCTCTACGTCTGCGAAACCAAATTAAGAAAAAAAAAGATCTAGACAGCGTGCGCGCCCTCCCACCAGCTCTCTCTAATCATTTTTACGTCCTGGCATTTGCGTGCTCTGTCTTCTTTTTTTTTTCTTTCTCTCTCTCTTTTTCTTTTCGCAATACCCGGCATACTCGGCGTGTTTTTCGTTTCTTACTCTCCTTACTGCATACTCTTTCATGTACGAATAATTTGTGCGTTTTCCGGTTTGCTACTAGCTGTCTATCAGCTATCTACCAGCCCTTTTTTTTCTTCATCTTTGTTTCTCTTGTCACTTTTGTTTCTTTCCTTCTTCTTTTCTTATTCTCTCCTTTTCTATTCGCGCTAGATACGACCTAGGCCTGGTCCCGACTACTTTGTCTTTTCCTTTTCGTCTGTTTCTGCATTATATACCTAAAAGCTGGCCCCGGGTCGGAGTCCACAACGTGGTAATATTTATTGTCTTTTTTTTTTCTTTTTTTCGGAGAGAGAAGATGGAGAGGTGGTGGGAAGCAGTGACGAAGAGGAGGAGGTTCTTCCAAACATGACTGGTGCGGGGCGGGAGAGATCTCTTTTTTCATGTATCTACAACAGAGCCATAGTTCTATTTTTTCTCTTGTCATTTCGCGTTTCGGGGGGCGCAGTGCTCGCTCTTTAATTTTGCGCAGCATTGGCAGTCCCAAGAAAATCTACACAAAAATTTATTTACCTGCGTGTGCGCCTTACGTGTGAAGTGAAGCTTTGTATGAGTAGACAAGCTGGTGGGCTGCGGTTGAGTCACCGGCGTCGACCCGTTGAACTGTAAAGGGGTGGGCCGTTGGCAAAGACCGTTGCAAGGGATGCTGGGCTGCATAAAAACGACATCGTGAACGTCAACGGTGAAGAATTGAAGAATGGCATTTGTTCTTTTTGCCTTTGCGGGATTCTGGTCATCCATAGGAGAATGACAGTCGTCTAGCCTCTCTAATGGTGAGGCGCCGCCTTTATAACGACGACTAGCGGCCGTCTCTTTCAATCAGCCAAGCGCATACGATGCGTCGGTGGTTTAGTGGTAAAATCTGTCGTTGCCATCGACAGGCCCCGGGTTCGATTCCCGGCCGACGCAATTTTTTTATTTCATTTTTTTTGCCTCTACGCGCAAGACTAGTAATTTTTCTGTGTTACGCGCTGTTAGGTTTACTCTTTTTTCTTTTTTTTTTTTAAAAAAAAAGAAGATAGATATAGGTTGTTTGTTTTACTTTTAGCTTTTATATAGTTGCTTATCTTAAATTCCTTTTTTAACCTTTTTTAATATTTTAATGTAAGAGGGTTTTGCTAGGGATAGGTTTAATTGTAAGAGGATCACGTAGCAGAAGGATTAAAGGTAAGTAGGGTAAAGCATAAAATCTAATCCTTACCCTTCTCTTAAAAGAGGAGGGGTTAAAGATCTTATTTATATTTATTAAGTTAGAGGGTGCGGTGAATCCCCGTATAATCTTAAGGGGATATTAAAACTAACTAGGCAGTCCTGCCCAGAAAGCCGTGATGTAGCCCAAAAGCCACACCACCAGCGTAGCAAATAAGACTACCAGTTGTTTATGTAAGGGGCCCTTACCAAAGCGGCTCACTACATAGTCCCGACAGTTCGGGTTTCCAATCATGGACCAACCGCTCCGTACCCACCAGTTTCCGTACACGGGGTTCCGATCGTATGCTCGCCAGCTTCTTTCTTCTTCGTTTTTTATTATGATGCTTGCTTGTTTTTCTCTCCCTCTACTCCGTATTCTCGTTACTGCGAATCACGCTATCTTATCCTAGGCTACGCCCGGCCCATCGGCTTAGGAAAAACCCACCGTCCCGGCTCTAGCACCCGTCGTCCTCTAACACCGCCACGGGTAGCTCTTCTGGTCGGAACTTTGAAAAAAGAAAAAAAAGAAAAGGAAGGGCTACTAGGACAAGGCAGCCCGACCTGACTTAATATCTGGCCTTAACTGTGTGGGGTGTTAGGCGGCGACGTCCCGTCGTCCGGCGCCGAGCTCCCTTACTAAGGCGGCCTCCTCGGGGGTGAAAGGCGGTGCCGGTCTTGTACAAGGACCCCCTGTTAAATCCCGGGGACTCATCTTTATCATGACGTCCCTACATCCGACCGTAGGCTCCCTTACCAAGGTGATAGTCTCGGGGCCCAATGGCTGCTGTCGGGGCCCAAGGGCGGCGGCGTGAGTTAAGCATATGGAGACCCCGTAGAATCCTAAGGGATTCACCAGACGGGGGCGCCATTTAACGTGTAAGAAGAAGCCCCGTTAAATCCAAGGGATTCGGCGAGTGGCCAGGACCTTAAGTAAACGCCCCGGGCCGGACACGCACTGGGATCAGCTTCAAGGCCGGGGCAGGAAGAAGGGGACGTCTCGTGCAAGGGCTATAATAGCAGGCACCGGGGAAGGTCCGTAGAATCACCGTAGAATCCCGGCACCGTGACAAAAACAGGGAAGATTTCCAGCGATTCCTGCTAAAGACTCCACAAACGGCGATCGTGAGATTAAAAGACCCGGCGCACACCTCGTCATCCATCAAAAAACAACTAGAGCGTCGGTGGTTTAGTGGTAAAATCTGTCGTTGCCATCGACAGGCCCCGGGTTCGATTCCCGGCCGACGCATTCTTTTTTAACTTCTTCTTTCTGTTTAAGAAGAAGTTTATAACTTTTTTGATCGTGTTTATGTAAGGGTATTCACGGGAACTCTCATGATGTAAGGGGAAAGCCAGAGGCTGAGTGTGTTGCATGATAAAATGGAATTAGACACAAAAGAAGTGATATTTGTCTAGGAGTCAGAGGCTAGACTTCAGCTTGCAGAGCCCTCTCCAAGTGCTCGGTGAGGCGGTCTGGTCTGTGGATATTTATATACAAGAGGGTGGCAAATAAGAAGATTGGCCATATGTCGTCTCGATGTGTTGGCGACTGGTTGCCGACTGGGGTTTGGCGGTGGACTCTTGAGAGTTCCCGTAAATACCCTTACACATGAGTCCGCCGCCAAACCCTAGTCGACAACCAGTTGCCAACACATCGGATTATATATGGCAGACCTTCTTTCCCTTTGGCCTATTTGCCACCCTCTTGTATATAAATATCCACAGACCAGGCCACCTCACCGATCACTCAGAGAGAGCTCTGTAAGCTGAAGTCTATCTCCTTGTAAAGGCATTTCCAAGAACTCAGAACTCCCACAGTCACACGACAACCACAGCAGGTGATCGGCAACCAGTCGCCGACACACCGAGACTACGTTCTCTACATTCCCTTCAGCTTATTTGCCACCTTCTATGTATAAATATCTACAGACTGGGCCGCCCTCGCCGACCACTTGGAAGGAGCTCTGTAAGCTGAAGTCTATCTTCTCCATGCCAATATAACTTCATTTTGTGTCCAACTCTATTTTGCCACGCAACGCACTCAGCCTCTGGCTTTCCCCTTACAATCCTGACCCTTTAGACAAATACCACTTCTCTTGTGTCCAATTTTATTTTGCCATGCAACACACTCAGCCTCTGACTTTCTCCTTATAGTTTATTGTTAGGACTTAGTGCGATTAGCGTGAAGATCTTCAAACTTGGTTTGCGGAATATTAGTAAAAGTGAGATAATGCTAGAATGTATATCAATTATATATAAATGTGTATATCTCCTATTCCTTTTATTTTTTAAAGAGGGAGCGAGAGTATATTATTATACATAAATGTATGTCGCCTCTATGAAGTTATAACAACGTGAAATCATTTGCCGCGCGGGGCTTTGAGAGCGGAGGTGGTAATTGATGTAATAGTGACGAGAGGCGTTGTAACCTAACGTCTATAGGGGCCTAGGGCGCCTAAGGCGCGGGGGCTCCCTTAGCGTACGGTGCGCGCCATAGCGCTAGGCAGAGAAGCCCGCCAGCGGTGTTAGCAGTTGTAGAAAATCGTGAAAAACCACAGAAATGTTATAGCATATGTTATAGTGAATATAACCACTATAACCACTATATAATTATATAAGAATATATAAAAACCTATAATTTGTAATATAATAAAAGTTATAACACGTAGCCTATACTATTCAGAAGGTGACGATTTACTTAGTAACCCTTTAATAAAAAGGATAAAACTAACACAAGGAAAAGGGACTAATCCTGTTTACCAAAACGGAAGTAAGTGGTTTGGTCATTAAAACGCTTAACAAGCTCGTAAATTTTCATTCAAGCACGAGCCTTGTGAGCGTCGGTGGTTTAGTGGTAAAATCTGTCGTTGCCATCGACAGGCCCCGGGTTCGATTCCCGGCCGACGCATCTTTTTTTGGCCGGCTCTCCTATTTTCTCTCCATATTTGGGCCGCTCCTTGTTCATCCGCTCCTGTTTTTTTCACTCTTTCTGCACGCTCGCGTGCGATCATCATTTTTTTTACTCTTCTAGAAGCTCGCGTGAGAGTTCGCACACGACAGTCCCTCCCCCCTCTCTCCCTTGCCTTGCTTTCCTTTTTTTTTCTACCTCTGCGGAACCTCGGGCAGGCCCGTCACGAACGGTCCCCAGGGTCCCAGATTTTCGCCTCGGCCGCGGCTGTTTTGGGCTTCGGTCAAGAAGAGATACCAGAGGCAAAACTGGCCGGGGGTGGCTGTGGTGTGCTTTTTGAGGTTTTCCTGGTTCTATACGAGTTTCGGCCCGGTGTCCTTGCATTCCTCCTGCATTCTGTTGCATTTCTCTTGCATTACTGTCGTGTGTCATTACCTGCTCTTCTCTGGAATCGTCTGGAAGCAAAGATACAAAATGAAAGAAGCAATCCAGCTGCTCCCTCTGCTCCTCCTTTCCTCCCCTACCCTTTCGAGAAGAGTCATGCAGGTTCGAATTTAGGCGAGGGGGTCTGCTGCCCGCTCCTCTGCACCCTCTGCACCCTCTGCACTCTGCACTCTGCACTCCTCTGCCCGCCTCTGACCCCCACCGCTCCTCTCTCTGTCCGGCCTGTCCCCCTGGCCAGCGTGGGGTTTTTGTTGTGTCAGAGCGAATGGCAGCGTGGGAGGAGGGAACGGGGAACCGTCCACGGGAGTGGGAGGAGCGAGACAGGAAGAGGGTCGCAAAGAGCAGGCGGAAGAACCGCATGACCCCCAGCTTTTTCCAGCCACCAGAACGGGCTGGCTGCTCAAAACGTACGGAGCATTATCGAATTATCGAGCTGCCCAGCCTGCTGCGCGCGCCCAAGCTGTCCCCCGGATTCTTTTCTGCAGCACAAACTGCGCAAGGGGTTGCGTAGCTCTGCTGATGAGAGGCGGGCGGCCTGTTGCTTTTTTGAGGAGGAGGGTGTCCAATTTGTTGGGGGGTGCGCCTCGCGCGGCTCTGATTTGCTCCCGTTCCAGCTTTTTTTTTGCTTTTTCTGCTTTTTCTGCTTTTTGCTGCTCTTTTGCTGCTCCTTCGTTTCGTCATACGAACCCTCTCCACATCACCCGACCCATCGGCTTCCCATCGGCGTCCCAGACGTCTCAGAGAGGGTTGTCGACGAGGGGACGAAGGAGGGCAGGCCAAGAGGAGGCCAAGAGAGGCATGCGCATCGCACGCTTCGTACAGGCGACCGTGGCATCGAGGCGCATAAGAAGCTGCGACGTGAGATGCTCGCAGGATGAAAAAGACGAATGGCCTGCAGGCCCAGAGACCTGCAGGCTCTAGAAAAGCCCCAAAAGACCCAAACGGGCAACCGGCGAGCTGCAGCAGAGCTGCAGCTGAAGCAGCGCTATCGCAGAGTCGCAGCGGGGAGTGGAGAGTGGAGAAGGACGTGCAGGACGTGCAGGACGTGCAGGTGGTGCAGGTTGTGCAGATGGGACCAGTGCACAGCAGGCCAAGAACGATCGAAGAAGGCGCCTTTCGGCGTCGCTGGCGTCGCTGGCGTCGGTGTCGTGCCGGCCATCTGCAGCATCGGGCGAGGACGTCTCGAGATGGGTGGCCGAAGTGGGCTCTCCTCTAGGCCTGGCTCTCTAGGCCGGCAGAGCTCTTCCTGCGGTGTCAGACGTTTTCGCTCTTGGGCGCTTTTTGTCCAGAGTAAGACGCCCTCCATATCTCACCGTGCTCTTCACGTGTCCGCTGGCCTGGCCGCCGTCGTGCCGCCGTCTGCCCGCTGCGCCGGTTCGCCATTCACCGACAGAGGCTCAGGGGTCCCGCCCACGCGATGGTTGCGAAACGGTCACCACTAGCTTTTTTCTTAGTGCTTCTGCCGCCATTTTTTTCTCTTTTTTTTCTCATTCATTTTCTTCTCTTTTTTCTTGCTCTTCTTGATGCTCCTTCCCGGTAAGATATCTTACTCTCTCTCTCTTGCCTATTTGGATTCTTTCGGCATGTGCCTCCTTCCTGTCTGGCATCCGTCGTAGCCCCATCGGAGACTGTCCGAGGTAAGATCATACTGCACAGGCCAGCTACTGGTAATACTCCGTAAGAGCGGCTCAGTACTACTGGACCAGGGCCGCCCTGAACCGGAGATCGCAATCCCACCTCTGCGCACTTTTACAGGCGGCCGGGTCCCGCTGGCCAGACTACTCCGTAAAAGCCATGCTGAATGGTCAATGCTTCATGCTTGTCGACACAAGCTTCGCGCCTTCCCTCCGGCCTAGTGCTTCTCCTCCTGCACAACGCTCTTTCCTTATCGATACGGAACTTGTAGATAGCTTGTGGTGTCCCTCTTCCCTCTTTCAGCAGGCATTCCCCTCATGCGCTTTCGCTTGCCCGCGGTGCGAATCCTCTCGGCGCTCGACGGTGTCCGTCTGCCCTGCCTGACACGCCATTGGCGCTCGCCGGCTTTGTTTCGAGCTCCGGCGATGGTGGGACGCATTTTCGTTGTTAGCGCACAAGCCGTCTACGATCTAGTCGTAGCGTGGAAAAACGACAAGAGCAAGTCCTGGTCGCTCCTGGCCGCTCTTGCCTCCCCCCCCACCCCACCTTCCCTTCCAATTTGTTGCCCGTCTCGCTCTTTCTCTCTCTGCCTCTCAGTCTCTGTGCCCTCGGGCTTTCCTCTTTTGCATGCCTAGCTGCGCTCCTGCCTGCGCTCCCCCCCCAATCGGCCGGTTACTTTTAGCAACACCCACCACCACTAGAAAGTCCCCTTTCCTGACTTTCCCGTCCTCGCAACCGTACGAGAGAGGGGACGCCGGCGCCGAAAGGGAAAAACGAACAAAGAACCAGCCGAATGCCAGAAAACCCCTAGCCTCGATTTTCTAGTTTTTTCTCTTCTCCCTGTCTGCCGTGGAACTACCATCGCTGCTCATATCGAACAATGTCTTTGTCGAGAGCCAAGATACACATCTGAACGACTGAAGAAAACACTCGACGACTCGACGACTCGACAGCACTCGCACGGGCCGCCGGCATTCTCCCTTGCGCCAGAAACGCACTCTCGATTCTCGGTTCTCGATTCTCGATTCTCACCAGCAGCGCAGCAGCTGCCAGTCTTATTTGTCTCATCTCCCGATCCGCTGCCGCATCCTGTCTTTTCATAGGACCAGCTCGACGGTGGGCACAGTCACAAGGCCCTGCGTCTCGACGCTCGCGGACTCGTCTCATTTGTCTCCTCCGTCGACCGCTGCCATTTCTTGCGCCTCGTCTTTCCTGGCCGCCGGGACATTCCGCTCCGTCCACCGCGATCGCACGGCTCTTCTCACCCTCTCTCACCCTCTCTTCTTCCCCCTCACCCGCCTTCACCTGCACGCGCGTGCGCACACCCCTCTCTTGACGCAATCCCATTCCCCATTCGCCATCCTCCCATTCGCGACCCCCCATCCCTCATTCCTCATCCCGTCATGGCGATGATGGGCTCCTCCGCCTGGAACGGCCAGGACCAGGGTCTGCACCCGGCCGGCGACGAGGACTTCCAGCAGTTCCTCGACATGAACGGTATGGGCAACCTGGCCGACAACATCCAGTTCGACTTCACCGACTTCCAGAATGCGTCGCCCGACGCCTCCCATTTAATACACACCTCCATGGCGCCGGCGAGCGACTCGCTGGACACGCCCATGACCGGCGCCCACAATCCGCCGGGCCTCCTCTCGCAGCCCTCCACGGGGCCGCTCCCCGACGCCGGCCTGACCGGCACCTCTGGCCTGCACGTCACCACCGACGCGGGCGCGCACGCCAGCATGGCGACCGCGCTGATGCCCTCGCAGGCGCCGAGCGACGCCATCTCGGAGATCGACGCCCAGATCCAGTATCTCCAGCAGCGGCGCATGCAGCAGCAGCAGCGCCAGATCGAGGAGCAGAACGTCGCCTACTTCACCCGCCAGAGCCACGTCGTGCCGCCGACGCCGCAGAGCCTGGAGCTGCGGGCCGGCAGCCAGTTCTTCGCATCGCCGGACCCGCGCAACCAGCACCAGCACCAGCACCAGCTCCAGCTCCCGCAGCAGCACCAGTCTCAGCAGACGCAGCAGCAGGCGATCTACGAGCGGTACCAGCACTTCAAAGAGCAGCAGGACGTACGTTTAGTCTTTTGTCGCTGTCCCTTTCTCTTTTTCTCTTGCCCATTGTATACGAGGTTTGCTAATCTTCTCCACACATAGTTGTCGTTCACGCCTCTTGTGTCGCCTGCCGTCACACCCCATGAGACGCAGTTCCGTATCGACACCCAATTTACCGTGCCGGGTGCCTACTTCAGCCCCTTGACGTCGCCGGCGCTGCATGCACAGACGGACCCAAATTCGGTGTTCGATCCGCGCCTGACATCATCCAGCACGTCGCCGCTCGACATGGATATGGACATGCTGCCCGCGGCAGCGCCCGCCGCGATGGTGACGCCTTCATTACCGGGCGACCTGGCCAAGAAGGCGAGAAAGAACAACGCCTCCAAGGCGCGGAAGGCCAACGTGCGCCAGTCGCCCATCACCAAGCCGATGCGGAAAAAATCGACGACCACGCCCGTGATCAACGCCCAGGTCCTCGACCAGCTCGCCGAGTCGCTGGAGAACGAGGCGCTGACGTCGCCGGTCATCCGCCAGCAGTCGCAGCAGCAGCCCTTCCACCAAAATCACGCTCACCTCACGTCATCGGCCATGCAGTTCGGCGGCCCGTCCTCCTCCTCCGCGGGCACGACGGACTCGGAGAACGATTCTGTCTCCCCCGAAACCCTGACGGACATGCCGCCGCCGCCGCTGCCCAAGTCGCGGTCCGCGCGGCCATCGCCGTACCTGCACCCGCAGAGCCACGGCTCGGCGGCCAGCCACATCATGGGCGGCACGTCCAGCGTGTCCATGTCTTCGATTCCTGCCGTCTCGCATCCGGGCGGGTTCCCATCACCAGCGACGCCGGCTTCGCTGATGAAGCTCGCATCGCCGCAGCAGAAGTCGCACAAGTCGTCTCCGCTGGTCGGCGGCAGCCGACGGGACGGAACAGCCAGCGGCAGCAACAGCGTTGGCGGCAGCGCGACCAGCGCCGTGGCGATCGCCAACGAGCACATTGAGAGCTTTGAGCTGCCGGAGTCGCTCAGCATGGGCTTCCAAAAATCGCACGTGCCGCCGACCTCGAGCGTGCACAACACGCCGACCCTGGGGACCACGGCGTCGCCGTCTCTGGACCCCGCCTCTTCTTCTGCCGTGGCCTCGGGCTTCCAGCCCCTGCCGTCACCGTCGTTCAGCAAGCCAGCGGCGACGCCGTCGTCGGCTACGCAAAGTCCGCAACTCCTGCCCGGCGGCCATTCGTCGTCCACGCCGATCCTGGCTGCGCAGTCGAGCAGCAGTCGCAAGACGCCGCAGATGCTGCCGCGCGGCGGGTCGTCGTCGACCAAGAAGCGGCCGAGCATCAGCTCGGTGACGGTGTCGCCGGCGCTGCGGCCGCGGATCTCGCCGAGCATCAAGCCGCTGCTGCCGGGGGGCGTGTCGGCGGTCGAGGACCAGGCGTCGCGGCTGCTGGCCAGCAAGTCCAACTACCAGAACATCCTCGAGGGCAACACGGTGCCCGGGGTGTCGTACCCGAGCGAGCTGTCGACGAACCTGACGTCGAAGCGGACGTCGCACAAGATCGCGGAGCAGGGGCGGCGCAACCGCATCAACTCGGCGCTGCAGGAGATCGCGACGCTGCTGCCGCGGCCGCCGGCGAAAGAGGGCCAGGGAGGGGAGAATGAAATGGAGACGGACAAGAAGGAGGACAAGCAAGCCGCAGCAGGAGCAGCAGCAGGCGGCAGCAAAGACGGCAACAAGGACGGCAACAAGGACGGTGCCGGCGGTGCCGGAAACAACAGCACGCCCAACAGCAAGGCGAGCACGGTGGAGCTGGCGATCGAGTACATCAAGCAGCTGCAGAAGGAGGTGGCGGAGGCGACGAGGCGGGCCGAGGAGGCGGAGGCGAAGCTGCGGCTGAAAGAGGAGGTTAGCTGAGGCGGGGGGGAGATAAGGGAGGACGAGGAGGACCACATTAAGCTATGATGACAACGCAACAGCGAAACAACGCAACAACGAATGGATTGGGTACAGCAACAAACTAATACCAACACGACGCGAGGAGAGGGCAGCAGTTTCACGGGAGCGGGCAGAGAAGCATTGAAAATTAACACACGGCGTTTTCATGAACCTGGGCTGGTTGGGTGGGGTGCGAGAGGGAAGGGGGAGAAACACAACAACGGTTAATTCTTTGGGCAAGGCCCGGTCTGGCCATTTGTGACCCTTTTAGATCTGTGCTTTTTGTGTACTTTTCTATTGCTTTTATGCTATATCTACCTTTGAGCTTGAATCGAAATCGAAATCAGTCTTGCTTAAGTTTTGGGCGGTGGACGTAAAGATGTAAATATACAGGACAGTATACGGGACTGTATTATGATAGGTGGATGTAGCTGTCCGGGCTTTTGTCCTGGATTCGACACCATTCGATCTTGATGCTGCAATCGAGGTTCACGTGATAAGCCAACAAGGCGATATGTTACTATGCGAATATGACAATAGAGAGGGACGGGCTCCGCGGGTCTGGAGAATGCAACGATCACACGGCAGTGGCAAAGCGTCTCGCGGCAGTCTCTTCGCCTGTCGCTTATCTGTCTACCTTGTACGGGTATAGTTGCTCTGCGTGGGTTGCCAATCTGGCTAGGAGAAAAACAAGCCGCAGGACTCGGAGACGAGCTCGGCAATTGTGTCAGTCCTGCCGTGGCCAATCAGACCGCTGCGAATTGGGAAGAGGACGGGCCAAGAACGGCAGACGGATATACAAGCAAGATACGAATACGTTCTGGCAAGGACAGACGCGGGAAAGGCGCAGCAGAGCAGTAGCGTTCTTCTTGAAGTGGACAGGCACCGGAGGTAAGAGAGTGATCTACTCCTCAGGTATGACTCTCGCGTGGCGACGTTGTCGCCGCTGCGGGGAAGAGATTTCATCAGATTCAGCTGGATGGCAACGACTCGTAGTGTAATTACACCGCAGCAGAGAGTGGTTCATCATTATTCAGCCATCGCTCGCGGACTGCCAAGGCCCGGCGAGGGAGGACAACCAACGCGATCGCCGCGGCCGTGGAGTGCTGGCGTGCTGGTGTGCTAGTAAGTGGCAAAGCCAGCTCGGCCGTCCGAGGGCCTGGAATGTAAAGGTTGCAAGGGGTCGAGTCAGAAAGTACCTTGTAGACAATGGCGGAACGAAATGAAGAGCGAAGGAGAAGAAAAGCAAGAAAAGGCGAGAGAACGAGGCAGAACGAAAAAGTTAAAACGCCAAATATGGCGCTAGCGGGGAGGGAGCCGCTCTAGAGCCACAAAAGAGTGGGTCAAGCGTCGGATTTTCGGCGTTTTGGCGGGAAGTTGCAATGCCCGAGCAGAGAAGCGGGTCCCGCCCATTCTGCGAGTGTACGCAGTAATCCGCATCGCAGGTTTGTCCGTTTGCCTAATCTTCGACCACAGCCACCACCTAGTCCACCACCAGTCCACGACCAGCCCACATCCAGTCCCTGCTCGGGGTTTACTATCCGAGCCGCGCGTTTTGCCTCCCACTACTTCGTACGAGGAATCATCTGGTTCCCTCCCAGTCGCGATGGGGACGACGGGCTCCCCGCATTCTGCGTATGTCCGAGTGGTGTCGTTGCGCGAGTCTTGGCACAGATGTTCCTTTTTGTGTTCTACAGTACTCCGTATGCTCTGAAGTACTGTCGGCCTCGAACAGGCTGCGAGGAATCCTCCGCGTGTGTGTGTCCTTGACGTGGCCGCGGTGTACGTCGACGTTGCGAGTGGTGCACACTCTCCCTCGTTTCCTGGCTGCCTAGCCCCGCCGTCGTAAGAGTGTGCCCCAAGTACCAACGTACCGTTTCGCCCGCTGGTTTGCTCGTACACTTCTCTCTCGCCGTCTCTCTATCAGCTCTGTCTCTAGTGTCCTGCTCTGCTGTCTATTTAACCGGCCTCGTCCCCTCCCCTTTTCGTCGTTGATATTCCGCCTCTTCTTTTTTCTCTCCATCATCTCATCATCTCTACCCTCCTTTTACCCTCTCTCTACTTTACCCTTCTTTACCTTCTATCTTTCTCTACATATATTCATATCGCACCTTTTGCAAGTCTGAATACACGCAGTTCCAACCAGCCATCCTGCCAACAAAGCATGTCTGGAGCCAACAACATGCTGCCCTCTCCCCGGGGCGGCGCTGATGCCAACAGCATTCTCGGGCCCGTCGACCACCTCGTCCCGCACCCCCTGCCCGAGCTCCTTGCTGGATCCCCCCTTGCGTACCGCCCAGGTCCGCTGCAGCCGCACCACCCTCGTCACCGCCACCATGGCCGCCGCGAGGTTACCCTCTTTGCCGACGTGGAGATCGACGGCGCAGCCGCCGAGGCTGCTGGTGTGAGCAACAAGGACAGCAAGGACGAGAAAAATGACAACACCAACAACACCAACAACACCACAAACAACAACAATGAAAACAACAACGAGGACGGCAGCCGCCACTGGGGCCGCCGCCATCACCACCACTGGGGCGCCCGCCACCAGAACAACGGCGACGGCGCCGACTGGGAGGCCTTCTCTGGCATGCCCTGGGGCCCCTGGGCCGGCGGCGCTGGCCCCCATGGTCCTGGCGGCTTTGGTCGCCACGGCGGTCACCACCATCACGGCGGCCCTGGAGGCTTTGGCCCCCGCGGCTTTGAGGGTCGCGGCTTTGACGGTCGCGGCTTTGAGGGCCACGGCGGCCACGGCCACGGCCACTTCCACGGTCACGGCCACGGCGGCCGCGGACGCTGGGGCTTCGACGGCCCCGCGACCGACGACGAGGGCAATGCCGGCTTCGAGGGCCGCGGCTTTGGCGGGCGCCACGGCGGACGCCACCACGGTGGACGCCACGGCGGTCGCCGCGGCGGCTGGGGCTGGGACGAGTCCGAGGCGGCCACCGCCACGGGCCCAGAGGCTGCCGGACCCATGACCGCCGATGCCAAGCTCGGCGAAGAGACCACCTCATCGTCTTCGTCGTCCTCCTCGAGCAGCGAGGACGAGGACGTCGCCATGGTCGAGAAGGACGGCTCGCCCGAGACCGTCCGCGAGGAGACGGCCGCTACTGAAGGTGCCGCTCCTGCTGAAGGCGCCGCTGGTGCCGCTGCCCCTGAGGGTCGCTTCGGTCGCCGCGGCTGGCGCGGCCCCTCCGGCTGCGCGAGCTG